>JACJUY010006718.1:0-11911 GCA_014220935.1 Platorchestia sp. MABIK
CTGCAAAGAATGTCTGCAATAAACTGCAATAATCTTCACCGAACGGTGAAGACATTTCTGATTGGGTACCACTGTGCACTTCTTGTTGCGAAAAACCCAGCGAAAAGACCTCTCTATTCTTCTTGTGTACTGCTTTTATGCGTTCCATTCGTTCCTTCTCGAAAGTTCTCGAATGCTCCTTGTTATAATGACAGCATTTTAAACCTGATTGGAGGAATTTTCGCTCGTCCTGACGTCTCGAAATTTAAGTGGTGCGTACTCAGACACACCCCCTCGCACGATTGTCTCTCGAGCGCTCATTGGCTCCGGTGGTGCGGCTTTTGTTTAGGCCAACCCTCGTATCCTTCAAGGCTCGTTCCCACGCCTACGCGCACCGGCTTAACGGTCTTATATTCCAAAGATCTTATGCAGCTTTCCGTCCTTTACCTAATCTGGCCTAGCAACATATTACCTTGCGAAACGAAATAAAATTATATTACCTAGCAAGACGAATTAAATGTTTCGTCAAACACATGCAGTGGAATACGAACTCAGAGACTAGCGGTATAAGTAATTTGTTAGAAGTAAAGTAAAACGGGTGGATCAAAATAATTCTGCGTCTAAGGCAGCGAGGTTAACATTCAGAACAATACTTTTTTTTATTCCTACGGATAGACTAGTATTCCAATCATGGGACTCGGAGAAAATGTATTTCATCACGCAACGAAATTATGATATTTCCATGCTAATAATATTGCCATAAGACAGTCTACATGAGTCAAAAACATGAAAATGATTTTTCTACAACGGTGATAAGAAAAGTACAGCATAATCAGAGTGATCCGTGAAAGTGACTACCAAGATAGGGTTGTCATAACATTCTCAAGATCGTATAATAATTTGCACTACACTAGACTAACAAGAACATTTTAGGACGTGAATAATAGAAGAACACATTGGTGTTCTATTACAGGAATTTTAGAAAAAATTGCTTTATTTTAAAATCATGTTGCAAATGTCTTTAATTGAGCGACATAAATAGGTGCCACGACGGTCCAGTTTAATGCTTGTACAAAAATGGAGAGCAGAAGCATAACAATGTATCCCATAGCTGCTTAATTGAAATTGAATAGTGTTTGTTAATTCATGGAAGTAATAAAGAGCAGAACTTTGTTGGGTGAAAACAATTGTGACAGTGTGCACGTACATTGACAAATCAGCTTTGGATTTCATGAAAGTAGGGAGAAGCCATGAAATAAGCTCCTCAGACAATACATCAGTTTCCTGCCATTATTATGGTGAAAGAAATCCAAGAACAGAAAATTATGACGCCAATTCCGCTCGGCATTGGGTATTTAGGTGTCCTAATGTGCATTTGGTCGATTTTACCTCTCTTGCGTGACCTGATCTCGTAGAGCCTGATCTTGCGCGTAAATGATCTTCTCGACGTCCACCTTGTCGTTTTAAGTGGTCCTACAAATTTTCTACTGAGTTTATGTCTGCTTAACTGGACAATCTTAATGCCCGGTATATCCTGAACAATCTTCTTAGCATTTAATATCAGCCATAGCACGAAGCACTCGCCAGCCATCCTGAAAAATGGGATGAAATTGCCCCAGAGCATGACAGACCCTCCTTCTTGCATTCCTCCTTGCACACATTTTTCGTTGAAGGCTTTAAGACGTCTCCGATAAACACGACAACAGGCATCGTTGCCACGGAGACAAAATCGTTATTAACCTGAACGTTTGAAACTTAATTTCTGTACAGTCTAATGTGCTTGTGTTTTTACGCAATTTAGATAAGTGTTCTAGTACGCAAAAGTTAAAACTATTACGTAATTTAGATAAGTGTTCTAGTACACAAAGGTTAAAACTATTACGTAATTTAGATAAGTGTTCTAGTACGCAAAGGTTAAAACTATTAGGTAATTTAGATAAGTGTTCTAGTACGCAAAGGTTAAAACTAGCTGTTTAAGAGGCACTGTAGTCTATTTATTCATTGCATGGAGTTCTGTAAAATGAATTCATTCAAAAACAGTTGAAGCAGTGCTATCATAGACGTTTTGTTATAGTTTCGGCCTAAATGCGAACCAATTTCGCCAAAAATTAGGGACTCATGACCACGGTTGCACTCGGTTAAAATGTTTTTCAGTGACAATTTTGTTTCCAATTGTCGTATGCACCGGATTGATTTCATTGTTGGTTGGCCGGCATAACAGTGTGGCGTGAAACTCCAGAAAATTCGCAACTTTTTTCACCACCTTCAGCATCACTAGAAGTAATGCCTTTTGTGTGGCATTCTGAGTCGTCTCACTTTCGTTCCATTGTTGAGAATGAATTTGTTTGTGTTTTATAATTGTAAAGAAACTAAGAAACAGGCCTATCCCTTGACAGCTCTAAAGGAAGACTAATGCCTGTTCAGTCCTTGCATTAAACCTAAACTTCAGTCACAGCTTTGAATACCGATTTTTTTGATGAACGTTGAAAATAATTGGAGCTCGGAAACCAAAAGAAGAATGATTTTTTGTTTGGAGACCTTACTTTGGTATCTATTTTTGCGTAACGCTAAATAAAATAGTAGGAATTTTCCACAATCAAGCCCTGTTTACGAATTGATTAAAATTGGAACGGGAAACTTGGTAGTATTAAAGCTTGGTACATTACAAGCAGTGCAAATTGGCTGGGACCAAAATCAATGCATTGATCCTTTGGCAATTAAAAAGAAACCAAGGCTGGAGCCAGGAATGAAGACTTTTGTAAACCTCATCTGACATCCAAGCTGAGGCTTTAAGTTTACGCATAAAGTTTGACGCGCACACAGCACGAAATTTTTTTTCTGTAAATGTAAGGCCTTGAAATATTCTCATTAGAATGAGACTCTACCACTCGCTGTTGTGAAATGTCTTGACTGTGCAGTGCTGTACAGTGCAGTACAGTACTGTGCAGTACACTACTGTGCAGTACAGTACGGTGCAGTACAGTACTGTGCAGTACAGTTCTGTACAGAGCCCTACAGTACAATGTCATTTCGAATCCCTAAATTGGTGATCCATTATATCTTCATTAGTGTGTGACATTGGTCAATAAATAAATTCGAATTTCAGTTCTGATTCTTTGTCATTTGCATTTCATAAATTAAACATTTTAATGCCAAATGTGCTATCCACGGGATTTCAATGACATCCATTGCAAGCTGTTTGTCGGTAG
Source organism: Platorchestia sp. MABIK (assembly GCA_014220935.1). NCBI lineage: Eukaryota > Metazoa > Arthropoda > Malacostraca > Amphipoda > Talitridae > Platorchestia > Platorchestia sp. MABIK. Next base: position 3,189 of record JACJUY010006718.1, read on the forward strand.
ATGGATCCGGTCTTCTTAAACAAGATGCTTTTTCTTAGTTTGTTTCTTCGTTCAATCGCTAGGCCGCTTCTAGTATTGCGCTATCCTCCTGCCCCGTCATTGGTGAGTTTCAAGTGATGTCGATAATCTTAATGTCCTTGTCCATACTTTGAATTACGTTAAATGCCATAGTCTTGCCACCGGTTTCAATGTCAGTTTTGTTTCGTTACAGGTCTTGCGAGCACCAATTATCCATGTCAGTTTAGCACAGCTCAGTCTCAGTGTAATCTCTTGCTCAGTATAGTTCCGGCTCGTATTGTATCGTTAATTATTCAGTGCATTCTTTCATTCCGTATAGTTTAAGTTTATCCGGAAATTTAATATGATTCAGTCTAAATGCACATCTCTGTATTAGTACGATTATTTGCAACTCGTTCTTATCGTCTTTACTTTGAACTTTGATTTTTGTTTTCGTACTAAAGTCTTGATTTCGTTTTAGTAAATGTTGGTAACTTTTGAGATTGTTTATCCTTACTTTGCAAAACTAAATTTATTCATGCAAACCCTCAAAGATACGGTTCATCAACAGTCCTTCGCCCTAGGAGGCAATTCGAACTAAGGGCTGGAGTTTGCCCTGATACTGTTCATGTTTATTGATTTCCAGCGGCATCCACTGCGCCGTAGCCATGATACGCTCCCCTAATGGTAGCCGTGGTGGCCGTGGTGGAAGTGTTGCTTGACGGACACGAAGCTCTTCCCATGTCCGTGGCCGCCGTGGTGGCCGTGTCCATATCCACCGTGGTTGTGGCCGTGTTGGATGTGGTAACCGTAGCTCACGTGACCACCGTGGTGACCTGGCATTGGTGAGGCGGCCGTCAGTGCAACGGCCACGGCAACAATTAAAGCCAGGATCTGAGGAAGATGTCGAAACAAGATATATTACTATACATGAACTGGAAACAGAAGATGTGTTACTAGACTTTGAATTGACGTACAAGATGTACTACTGCACCTTAACTGGATACAAAAGATGTGTACTAAATACTACAAATTGTCTACAACGGATGTGTGCAAACATACTTGCGTCCCCTCGCTTCCACTAGGCAGCAACAAATGTGCCCTTTAACTAAACAACTCCTATACAAAGACTTCAAGTGGATTAAAACATGGTTGCTGTGGCAAAGCGATGATCGGTACAGAAGTAAACAAAACGAATAATTACCCGCTAGTTTAGAGGGTAGCCTTGAATGCGTTTGAGTTTATTGAAATCTATAGAAACATCATGATGTTTCGTTAGCAGTTGCGTGTATTGCGGTTGTATTTTGTGATGTTTACATGTTTCATGTGTGAGTATGGGTTTTGTATGTTTGTGTGCTGTGTGTGACGAGTGTTGTTAAGCCAACTCAAAATTTTACGAACCATGTGTGGAAAATGAACTGAGATGTTATTGTACTGGACAGCTACAACGCTCGCTCATTTTAATTTGAATTCCATAGACATGCTTTAACAATTTAAAATATTTTTAAAATATGTCTTATTTACCACTAGCTATGTGTAATAATGAAGATACCAACTAGAAATAATCATCGCTTGCTTTAGCAACTGTGGACGCTAACACACCAATGGTTGATAGATACATCGGGGTGAGTCGGTGAGAAACAAGGCAACCGCGTAACTGATTGGAAGAACAGGCACGGCAAAGAGATCTTAGTTTCACTTTTGAAATATTTTCCCATAGGTATTCCTTGATGAAAAGCAGGAGTGCCGCATTTGGCAGAGCTGAGAAACTTAACACTCATTCTCTTGGACTTTCGAATTCATTCACTCGGTCCCATTTAGGAGAGTCAACATATGTTTTCGAAATTGCACAATTTCGCGGGTTGCGCACTCTCAGTATGAATAAAATCACAAACGCATTGTATAAAAACATTTACTCTTGGCATTCAGACCAGCTGGTTTAGACTAAAACAATGTCATTATCAATGAATACCTTCTGTAAACAGAAAAAACATACACACCGTTTATTCAAAGTAGAGAAATATTTAGCAATCACATATAAAGAAATTCTAAGATATAGTGAATAGAAGAGAGGCAGATTGGTCAATATTTAAAACAGGCCTAAGTTTAAAAATGTACAACGATTCTAAAATTCGCAAATCAGTTACGGAGGAAATCTACAAGGAATTTTTTGTGACAGGATCCGCCCCTGGAGTTCTATATGGACTGCCAAAGGTACACAAAATCAATATACCATTAAAACCTATTCTAGCCGCTTTTAGAACACCCATGTTTAAAATTGCCAAATTCCTAATTCCTCTGATCGAACAATTTTCTGTTAACCAATATACTGTTCGAAATTCTCGTGCGTATCATGAGTCCCCAACTTCAATTCCAGCGAAACCGAATTACTTTATGGTCAGTTATGATATATCTTCGCTCTATACTAACGTTCCATTGTTGGAAACCCTTGAAATTGTGTGCAATAACATTTTTTCATCTAGTTATGTGTACAATGGATTTGATCGTATAAATTTCTTAAAACTTTTAAAATTAGCAGTGACTGAGACTTATTTCTACTTCCAAGGCAAACTGTATAAACAAATCGAGGGACTTGCAATGGGCAACCCCCTTGCCCCTACATTAGCTAATATTTTTCTGTGTCACTTAGAAACTAAATTTCTCACAGAGTGCCCAATGGAGTTTGAACCTATTTTTTACAAACGTTTCTTTGATGACACCTTTGCTATTTTAAATGACCAAACGCATGCTCTTTTATATATATTCCTAAATCATGTAAATACGTATCTTCTAAAAAAAATTTTACTATGGAAAGCGAATCAAACAATTCTCCAGCGTTTTTAGATGTCAAAATTCAGAAATCTGATGCAACTTTTTCCACTTCAATTTATCGGAAGCCCACGTTCACTGGTTTAGGGTGCAGTTTTTTCAGTTTCTGCCCAATGATATTCAAAATCAATAGTATCAAAAAGCTTAGCAGTTGCGTGTACCCACAAAGAGCATATTCATTGTCATCTTTCCTCAACATTTTTTCACAAGAAACTGATATCCTCCGGGCCTATTTTAAAAATAATGGTTACCCACATACGATGTTGATAATATTCTTCGTAAATTCCTAAACAGAATTTTTGTGCTGAAACCTCCAGTTTACACGGTGGATACGCACAAGATATTCGGATCACTGCCATTCATTGCTCCAAATTCATACTCAATGACCAAATATTTTAGTAATGTTGTAACGAAGTATTACCTACATATGGATTTCCATAAATCATTAAAGAATAATCCCTCTACAAAAAAAATTTTCACTTCAAAGCCAGGCTGCCTTCTGTGTTACTCTCCAATATTATTTATTTATTACAATGCGGAGCTTGCCAGAACTCCTACAATGGGAGTACGCAAAAGCAGTCCGCCATTAGATTCTATCAACATCTGGGCAAATCTTTCCGAACCAAACTCCCGCTTTCAGTAGCACCTCATTCATCCTCTAGACAACACTGTGACAACACCAACCATCCTCTATCTCTGAATCATTTTAAAATTTTAGATTGTACTTCTAATACTGATTTGCGAATTTTAGAATCATTGTACATTTTTAAACTTAGGCCTGTTATAAATATTGACCAAAACCCCGCTCCTCTATTCACTAAATCTTAGAATTTCTTTATACGTGATTGCTATTTATTTCTCTACTTTAAATAAACGGTATGTATGTTTTTCCTGTTTACAGATGGTATTCATTGATAATGACATTGTATTAGTCAAAACCAGCTGGTCTGAATGCCAGGAGTAAATGTTTTTATACAATGCGTTTGTGAACATATGTTTTGTATCGGAAATTAAAAGACTTCTTTTTTAAACAATTCAGTTTCAAATCAAATTAAAAATTAACTAAATTGCATTTTATATTTGTCCTTCCAATTACTGCCTCCAAGAATTATACGAAACAACGTTGTTTATCTACACATCTATTCGACAGAACTGTCTGCGTCCTGATCAGCCTGACGGTAGTGCACGCTGCGCATCGTGGTACGTTAGTTTAACCCAACGAACTCTTCACGCGGGAGTTGCTGAACACGACGGGCGCAAACGCTCACCGACCGAGTCCTGTTCACTGCATCAAATGAAGCACCGTTACACGGAAACTACTGACCACAAGTTGCAAGTAAATGTTTTATTCATGAGATGTTTTATCCGCTCAGATTTGCACATAAACAGTTTTGAGGTATGAGAAAATTCGAGTGTAAACTTTCTCTCGCTACCATCCTATCAAAAATGGCAACATTATGTTTTAGGTTCTTATTACTGTACATTTTTCTCGTACTTTAGCAAGTTATACAGAGCTACTTAGACACAATGTTTGTTGGTGATGGTATGCATCGGCTGAAAACTTGAAGCGGTCTCGCTGAATACGTCAAGAATAATTTTCAATTTCTTTCTGGCTGCATAGGGTTCGCCCAGAGAAGTTAATGAAAATTTTCCTGACTAAATAAAGAGATGCTGATGCTATTTCAATTCATCAATCTAGGATTTCTTACTTTAAAATACTTCAATTTTAGCTGTGAATTTATCATTCCACTCGACTAAGTAAGACACGCTCTTGTGATAATATTTACATTTGACATTGTTGTGGCCCTATTAATTCAATCCCAGCTCGGTGAATTAATTCAATCCCAGCGACGATTCAATCCCACCTCGTCGAAAAACATATTTTCAAAAACTTCTCCCTCACCCAACGAGTAAACATGTTGTTACAGTTGCAGGTGCTCAACTGATGCTGCAGGCCACGCTGCTGCCGGCTTATATACTGTTGCCCTGACCACCTCGTGATGACGTCATAACTCGAGACGCATGTGGTTGCTGCAGTTCACGTCCCTCTTGACTTTGTCTCAGCAAGGGAGGGAGGGAGGTCAGTTTATGACAACCAAGAAAAGTGGTTATGTTCAACTTGAAGCCTGTCACGTCACATTGATAATTACGATCATATTTGTCTTGTTCGTACGAAGTTACGATAGTCACGCGCTAGGGAACAATGCGACACGTAATCCAAGTGCTCGTTTCGCCGCGCAGTTTGCTGTGAACGAACAGTAAAACCCATCGTGATTATCATGTACTAACATCATTTTTGTAATTTAACATATGTAAGCTTTCAACAAGCGATTCACTTGCTTAGTGTAAACTTTGATTGTATCATGACAGTTGCAACTGCACCATGGCTGAGCAATGACTGCACCATGACTGAACCGTGACTGCACCAAGACAACACCATGACTAAGCTGTGACACTTATTACTGAGCGGAAGGTCACCCCAAGTCCACACTTTGGAACGCGATATGAACTACAGAGCATTTGTCTCAGCCTTCGAGATTATCTGTCCGTCAGTGATATTGATAGCTCGTGGCGGCCAAAACGTACATAGTGCATTTTAAAATGTTGTATCTCATTATGTTATATGTTCTGCAGAACGTGCTCTTATTGACTCAATCTGAAGACTTTGTTCTAATTAGAACGTAATCTCTAGGTCGCTGAATAAGATACTGTCCAAGAAGTTAAATTATAAAATGTTTATCATTTTTGCGTATATAGTTGCGTCGCACCATAGAAAGCAATCAGGGTGAAGTTTTTATTGTCCATGGTACCATGCCTTAAATTTGTTAAATACAACTAATTTAATACAGCTTATTTTCGCAAGCGCAACTAACGTCAGCAGCACATCGGGACTTCTGTGCTAACTAAATTTGAAGTGAAGCTTCCTTGTGAACGAAATATAGCAATGAAATTTATGAAATACAAAGTAAAGTTTGCTAAATATGAAGTGAAGTTTGCTAAGTAAACGAAATATTGCAATGAAATTTATGAAATACAAAGTGAAGTTTTCTAAATATGAAGTGAAGTTTGCTAAGTGGACGAAATCAGATAGTGAAGTTCGCTGTAAGATGTTTGCTGCAGTCTCAAATTTACACTCATCAGAATGAATCTCACTTAGATTGCAAAATTGATAGCTGAATTTACAGGTGACTTATAAGTAACTAACCCTTCAAATGTGCTGATAAATAATTATGAATGTTGAAATGTTGAAATTTGTTTTATTCAAAAGAAATAAAATTTATTGTTTATTAAAACTTCAACGATTCGATATCCTTTAAATGTGATATAATTACATACGACGTTATTTACCACCGATGTCCTTCAAATGAAGACCATCGATAACGATAGAAGTTTTTGCGCCGCTGGCCTTGCGGTTTTGTGGTTCCAAAACGCTTTCTAGTGTCGCAAGCGATAGTTGAGCCATTTCATAACAAATATTGGTTCATTATTTCATTGCAAATGTTTGTTTTAACATGTTAGTTTGAGCGTTTTCTGCTCACGGTTTGGTAGGCTGCAAGTTGCAGAAGTTAAAAGCCATCTTTACTACTTGATTACCTTTTCATCGTTTCTAATAAGTGAGAAAAATAAAAATTGCAAGATATCATTTTAACTTGTACACAATGGTCTAATTTAAATACAGCTATTGAAATTATTAAAACTAGCAGGACCCGTGGAAATTTCACGAACAATGTGTCATCATTAAGCTTGGTGGACCCGTGAAAAAATTCTGTCAACATAACCTAACCTATGCTAACCTAACTTATCCTAACCTAACATATCCTATCCTATCCTAACCTAACCTATCCTAACCTATCCCAATCGAACTTATCCTGATAAAATATCAACACATCAATGCATGTAAAAACCATCTTCTAATGTTACACTGAGGAATTCAGCATCCGGGACACCGGAAACTCGGACGAAAGCGTAACGGACGGACTAAGTATAACTAAGGAAGGAACAAGCAAAATATTATATAGATGCAATTCATAGATATTGGTGCGTAAATGAGCAATTTACTTAGTGGTCGTTTCAGTTCATGTTCCTCTTGACTTTGCCTTAGCGAGAGAGGGAGGTCAATTTATGCCAATCAAGAAAAGTGTTTATGTTCTACTTGACGCCAGTTTGTGTGCCAATACACAGTAAACGCATCAAGTTCTCGTAAATTTATTGGTTGTAATACAAAAACTTGTCACGTATGCTCTCCCCACTAGAAATAATTCAATATGGGAACAAATCTTGAAAACGAGGGGGACTTTCTTCTCTTCTACTTCTTTCTCCTCTCTTCTTTTTCTCTTTCCTCTCTGCTTCTTCTCTTTCCTCTCTTCTTCTTCTCTTTCCCCTCTTCTTCTCTTTCCTCTCTTCTTTTTCTCTTTCCTCTCTTCTTCTTCTTCTCTTTCCTCTCTTCTTTTTCTCTTTCATCTCTTCTTCTTCTCTTTCCTCTCTTCTTCTTCTCTTTCCCCTCCTCTTCTTCTCTTTCCTCTCTTCTTATTCTATTTCCTCTCTTCTTCTTCTCTTTCCCCTCTTCTTCTTCTCTTTCCTCTCTACTTCTTCTCATTCCTCTCTTTTTCTTCTCTTTCCCCTCCTCTTCTTCTCTTTTACCTCCTCTTCTTCTCTCTCCTCTCTTCTTTTTCTCTTTCCTCTCTGCTTCTTCTCTTTCCTCTCTTCTTCTTCTCTTTCCTCTCTACTTCTTCTCATTCCTATCTTTTTCTTCTCTTTCCCCTCCTCTTCTTCTCTTTTACCTCCTCTTCTTCTCTCTCCTCTCTTCTTTTTCTTCTTCTTTCCTCTCACTTACTTCTTCTCGTTCTTTTATTCTTCTTCTCTTCTTCTTACTTTTCCTCTCACCAAAGATATCCTAACACAAAAAATAGAGTAAATGAAATAAAAAAGGATGAGCTGAATTACAAGGAACGAGAAACTGAAAACATCCCAGTAAATTTCAAATGATGGAGCCAATGTTCGGGCCGTGTATTTGTTCTGAACACTTCCGAGTTATGTTCACAAACATTCAGGAACATTCGGGCAACATTTTTGTGTAGCATGAACGCATCTGCAACATTTGATTTTGTCTACCATAAAGTAGCTGCTGAATCTCTATTTAATAACTACAAAAAAATGTGCAATCTATACTATAATGAGAGCCGCGTCTGTCTGTCCCAACCCAGCCAAAAGAGTGTGATGAGCGTACCTGTGATACAAGCTTAGGAAATAGGAACGTGCGTCATGTGCTTTTTCGAACATTATTATACATTTTTGACGGGCCGTGTGCACTCGGTCTCATCAACTCTCGAGAGTTGATTTTTATTGATTTATTGAGAGTTGATATTATAAATTTTTTTATTTCTCACGGCCTTTCTGTTACTTTAATTTCTTTCTAATTTCAAATACGGAGGGGTGGAGTACTAATAAATAAAAAAGAGATAGTTTATGGAAGTCATGCGTAACATTTTTCACATGACTTTTATCACTGAATCTTATTTTTAGTTTTCTAAATTAAACAGTTTTCACAAAAAAAGTTTTTCAGCTGCTTACAATAGTTGTTACGATCACATGCTGCCAATACCTTGTGATGATGACGGTGCACTAATTCTGTATTCGACAATGTTATTGTGTTGTTTCGTATTGTTATTGTTTTGGTTTTTAATATTATTATTGGATTAACATTAACATTAATGTTGTTGGATAATGTATTGGATAATCAGAGTATTGGAGGCTTGCTGGCTTGTTGCCTCCAGCACTCTGCCTTCAGTGATGAAACATGTAAAGTTCAACACTTTCATTTCACTAACAACCTTCCAAAATTCAACAGTCACCCTCCAGTAACAACATATGTAAAATTCAACAGTCACCCTCCAGTA
>JACJUY010006718.1:11974-39646 GCA_014220935.1 Platorchestia sp. MABIK
ATATGTGAAATTCAACAGTCACCCTCCAGTAACAACATATGTAAAATTCAACACTCACCCTCCAGTAACGACATGTGTAAAATTCAACACTCACCCTCCAGTAACGACATATGTAAAATTCAACACTCACCCTCCAGTAACAACATATGTAAAATTCAACAGTCACCCTCCAGTAACGACATATGTAAAATTCAACAGTCACCCTCCAGTAACGACAAATGTAAAATTCAACAGTCACCCTCCAGTAACAACATATGTAAAATTCAACAGTCACCCTCCGGTAACGACATATGTAAAATTCAACAGTCACCCTCCAGTACCAACATATGTAAAATTCAACAGTCACCCTCCAGTAACGACATATGTAAAATTCAACAGTCACCCTCCAGTAACGACATATGTAAAATTCAACAGTCACCCTCCAGTAACGACATATGTAAAATTCAACACTCACCCTCCAGTAACAACATATGTAAAATTCAACACTCACCCTCCAGTAATGACATATGTAAAATTCAACACTCACCCTCCAGTAACAACATATGTAAAATTCAACACTCACCCTCCAGTAACAACATTTGTAAAATTCAACACTCACCCTTCTGTAACAACAAGAGGACATTTTAAAAACCTTTTAACAGTAACTATATATTCCTGAACTTTTCTCTGGTCGCATAGTTCACACAATCAGTTTCGAATATTAACAAAAAGAGCATAATCACTGTAAATAGAGGTATTTCTACTAAATACACCACCCAACTGGTCACTAGTGGTTTGTTAAATATAATGCATTGGATCTCATTAATGTGTAAAATAGGATGCATTATTTGATGCTTTTCCAATTGGCCACACAAGCAACACTTCAACTTCCAGGTATAGCTGTCATGCCAACAGTAGTGAGGGAGCTGGAAGCTAGGTTGGATTACGATAAATCTGGTAAGGTAAGATAGGTTTTGATGTATTAAAATAGGTTAGGTTTTAATTGGTTAGGTTTTAATAGGTTTGGTTTTGATAGGTTAGATTAGGATGGGTTTTGAGTGATTAGGATAGACTATGTTAGGCAAGGGAATTTAAGTCATGAGAATTAACTGTGAATTTTTTTTATAATTTTTTGCTGTTAATTTGTTGCTTACTTGGTTGTTGTAAGCTCCATAAGCTGGATACCTAAACACTACATAATGGCTGCAAATTTATGTGTCTGATTCGAAATTGTACCTTGATCGAAACTCACTCAAAATCTACCCTAGCGCGAAAAAAAGGAATCAAAAGAAAAAAGAATTAACAGAACAGCGCATGTACGAACAGTTTTCATGGAAGAATTACAGCTCTTACATGAAAAAATACATCATTTCGACAGCACTCATAAACTTGACGCCCTCGGATCATGAATTAATTTTTAATGTTCATGTAACGCGCTGGCAATTAGCGCAGCGTGAGCTGCTGTTGCATCAGACTGCAAGGATTGAGTTAACAAGAATGCAAATTTGAAGTCGTGTCTCTCGCAGCCCTTAGCTAATACAACCCAATGTAAATTCTAGGCTGCGCTCTACTGTACACACATGCTCCTCACGAGTGGCAAGGTCGTCCGACTGTCGAAAGAGAAAATGAAGGAGGTCAAAAGTAACCAAAAAAGAAGCATTTAAAACACTAACCCTATTTCACACTCCAATTGATATTGATTGCAAATATGTAAAATAGTTTTTCGGTTCAAAAACCTAGACAGGAAGGAGTGAGGTGGACGCTCGTTGAGTTGAAGGGCTTTAGTAACTCCTGCACGTCCGCTTCCTTTTCTACATCGTTAGAAAGAACATACCTGCTTCTGTGTGGAACTGAGGGACGCTTAGGATAGAAGCTGTGCGAAATGTTCTTTGAGCTCTGCATTTCTAAATTTTCGATAAAAGGCTAAATTTTAGAATTAAGACAAAGAAAGCCGAGTCTGGTTATCCTGATGTCGTATTATCTTCTATTTACTATTATGACGTGGTAATATACTATTGTGATGTGGCAATATACTATTATGATGTGGTAATATACTATTATGATGTGAAATATACTATTATGATGTGTTAATATACTATTATGATGTGAAATATATTATTATGATGTGTGATGTGATGTTTCCTTGATTGTTTGGTTAGTAGAGTGAATGGTAGATTTCAAACATCCGAAGAAAACACATTTCAAACATTAAAAATCATTGAAATGACGTCAAAAATTAACCATAATCAGTTTCAAACTGCAAAATATTGAAAAGAAGATGAGAAATTCGAAAACCCTACGCTTTAAATAATTTTTCTAACTTACCCCAACAACGTCAGTTTCCTGTAAATAATTGTGCGGTGCTCAGACTGTCAGTCAACAGCGTATGGGAGACGGAGGAGGCTGCATCAAAACGTTGACGGATGGCTTATTAGCTTCGACCTCTGCTACCGAGCCCCTACTCTTTGAGACTCGCTCACAGAGCACGGTAGGCACTCCCTTCCTACTCGACTTGTGCCACACTTGTGGCCCGTAAAAACGTGTTTTACAAACTAAGATTCCAGTGAAGTGCTCCAAGAATGTAGGGCGTATATTTGATACAAAGTAAAAAGGTATTGCTCACTCCAGAGTTGTTACCTCCCGATAAAGATCTCCCCAATCAAATCCTACCTCTCGGGGAGATTGGTAGAAAGAAAGAAAGAAAGAAAGAAAGCAAGAAAGAAAAATCGTTTTTGTACAAAAACGTTGCCACATGAGATATATGCCAACATATTTACTTTTAAATTTTTTTTAACATCAGACGTCCTAAGATAAACGTTCCATACGAGGATCCGAGGTGTACAAATAGATAAACCATACGACCCAGGTAGCAAAATTTATTGACCTAATATTGAGCCAATATACAGTCTCAATATTGACTGGATATTCAAAATGAACATTGGGAAAATACCTTATTTTGGAAAATTCGGCTGATATTGGAAAAAAATATTGGCCCAATAACAATATTATCATTAACCCAATATCAACTAATTATTGTGTCAATATTGAGTAGATGATGAGGTGTTCCCTACAATATCATTGGATTGATACTCAATTCTTGATATAAGGTTGATATTGGTAAAACAAAATTGTCCCGATAATGAAATATTCACTTCTCCAATATCAGCTATTGATTGTCACTATGGACTTGATACCGAGGTTGTTAGACCATATGCAGCTGCTTCCGCCATTGAGTTTCGTTAGCGGCGGGAAGCGGCGGCCTTGCTTATACTTCCCCTCCACGTGGTATCGGTGATACGCAGAGGAGAAATTAATTGTTTAAGTCGTAAGAATTCACATTGGGGGTATATCAAAGTTACTGAGCATACATAAGTAGACTAGAATTGAGGTTTGAGGGGTAACTAAGGTAAGGCACTACAAAATGTTCCTTAGAAAAATACAAGGTGGTCGGGCAACCTGTACATGCAGTTTGATCCCGTCAAGTATGCGTAATTGTTCAATATATAGACATTTATTGCAATAGTAACATATGACAAACGATTTTAGCATATTTTTTTGAAAAAACTAGACTAGACCTTCGAAACTCATTGGACGACTGAAAAAACAAGAACTGTGAACCTGTGATTACACTAATTCTGAATTTACATATTATTGTAACGTATTCACATTTCTTGATATCTGTCTAATATATCTGCACTCATTAATGACTGAAATAACTATTCATTTGCTTAATTGGTACATTTTATTCAAATTACTCCGTATTATTGGCGTACGATATCAACCCAATGTTAGGGAAATAATAATTTATATTTTAACAAATTTTATTAAATTGCGAGATTTTTAATTATTATGAGATAGTTTCCACTCATTTGAATATCATACATATACATGTACACTGTTAGTTTAATATTAGAAATAAAACTATTTACTACATTGTCCCAATAACAAGTTGATATCATAAATAAGTATATCTTTTATCGATATTGTCTTGTTATTAGCCTATTATTGGAATCCAAGATTACAATATCGGGTCAATAAATAATTATCAACCCAATATTAGCCTAATAATTTCATGCTACCTGGGGAGGCGTACTAACAGACAAGCCATACGAGGTTTACTAATAGACAAACTATCCGAGGTGTACAAATAGACAAACCATACTTGGCGTGATACTAGATTAACCCTGTCAAGGGATAGTTAAATCAAAAATCAAAAATATCATCTCTTGGATATGTTATATGCCAAGAGAAGGCTGACAACTTATAAATGATTCAAATCCTACTAAAGAATTCTTCGAAATTCTTAAATTATTAGTGCTAGAAGCAATACTAGCTTATGGATCGTGCATCATCGACCACTTGTCAACTTTCATTAATGTTGTATTCACTATAATCTATTTAATATTCTGCTTGTTCCTTCCTTATTTGGTTAGTTACTTGGTCCGTCCGTCATGCTTTCGTCCAAGTTGGCAGTATCATGGAAACCGAATTCCTGATTGTTATTTTAAAAGATTGCCTTTACATGCATTGATAGGTCTGACATTTTATCAGGATAGTATATGTAAGGATGGGCTTAATTAGGCTAGGATAGGTTAGGTTAAGATGGGATAGGTCAGTATGAGTTAGGTTAGGACGGGTTAGGTTAGAATATGTTATGTTAGAATTTGATGGGTAATGTCGACCACATTTTTTCACGGGTCCACCTAGCTGAACGATGACATTGGTTAAGTTAGGTTAGGACAGGTTAGGTTAGGATAGGATTGGTTCGGATAGGTTAAGATATGCTAGGTTAGGATAGGTTAGGTTACCATACGTTGACGGAAAATGTTGACGGAATTTATTGGCGGGTCCACGTTTTTTTTATGTTTGACATATTATCAGGATCAGTTTGGTCAAAGTTGGTTAGGATAGGTTATTATAGGTTAGGTTTGCACAGGTTAGGTAACGTTGACGGAATTTTTTCATGGGTCCACGGTTATTTTTAGGTTTGACATATTGTCATGGTTCTGACTACGACGAATGAGAAACAACCATTAAGTTGAGGACGCTCCACTTATTTGAATTGTTCAAACCCGCTCTCAGGAATGTCGATATTCAAGCTGGCGAATGTTCATTTCAGCTTCTTCACATCGACTTCGTGAGCACGAAGGAATAAGGGCGTCGTCTAGCCAAAGGGGTTTCTTTACGTTGACATCGGGGAAGGTCCTGGAATGATTAGTGCCAATATCATTTTCCAATTTTTCGACTTTGCGAAACTGTTCCAGTTCAACACGTGTTAAAATAAGAAGATAATCACTTATCATCTTTACTAAAGGAACACTCAATTGTTCAAATTCAAAATCTGTCAATTTCTAAAGGCAACGTTTCGATGTTACTAACATCATCTTCTAACATCATCATCCTGTGATGCACCGCAAGTGTACAAAGATAGCGTCATTCATACCTTATTGAATAAAGCTTACAAAACGTTCAGCAGCTGGGTTAGTTTTCATTCAGAAATGCTTAGAGTCAAACGGTTGTTGATTAATAACAATTTCCCCAATACTCTTATTGATAAAACTATAGGTAAGTCTGTCATTCGAATTTTGAATAGTGACCCTACTCCGAGACCCAACCAGCGGAATATAACTATATTTTATGAAAATCAAATGCGTTACAATTACAAAATTGATGAACTTGTTTTTAAAATATTATCAAAACTTTCGTGAAACCCACAGATCTAGAGATGGTAATTAAAGTTTGCGAGTATTTTAAAAATCTCAAAATCAGTGATCTCTTAGTAAGAAACAATATTTCCAGGTCACGAGTCAACGACCTAGACAGAGCCAATGTGATGTATCAGTTCGAGTGTAACAGGAGAGAATGTAAGTCTCTCAGTAAATGTTACATTGGCATGACTAGGATGACCCTGAAACAAAGATTGACTGCACACAAATATCAAGGTTCCATTTTTAATCATTTCCGTATCGATCATAGTTGTAAGCCCTCAAATGAAGATCTGTACTCTATACTAAGATTTTGTACAATGTTGTTAAAAAGGAACATATTCAAATAATAGAAGCACTGCACATTCATAAGCTCAAACTTAGCCTCAACTAAAATATAAATGATTTTTTGCTGTAAAGTTGATCAGTAGGACTGTGGCTTAGACGTTTGTAACCTCCGTTCGTCCGTTTGCCTCCATCTCTGGTGCTGTTAGCATGTGAATATCTGATGTGCAATAGCAACTAGTCAGCTGTAGTTTCAATCTTAAACAAAATTAGACCGATCGAGTCTTTTCGCAATGTGATTACCTTTAATTTTGTGTTACCCAGTCTGATGTAGTCTAAGTTTTGCATTGACATAGTTTAACCAATGTAACTAAGTGTTTCTTTTGTATTTTACAGCCTGAAGATGATGTTAGTAACATCGAAACGTTGCCTTTAGAAATTGGCAAATATAAAATTTTAACAATTGAGTGTTCTTATAGTAAATATGGTAAGTGATTATCTTCGTATTTCAACACGTGTTGATCTGAAATACTTATATCATTATTTAACAGCTTAATTTAAATTAGATTACCACTCCAATTTTCGAGAATCGATGTTCTTATTACGAGTATGATTCAATTCGCTAGAGTCAAACGTAGCCCCTTGTTCGTTTAATTAATTCGTCTTAAGATTATAAAGAAATTATCGTGTAAAGACAGACACTACCATGCGCCATACCTCTCTGAGGTGGACATGACGTGGGGGCTACCCTCCACGTCAGAAAGCTTGTGGCTGTACCTGAAAGAGGGAGTGCTTCTTTGCCGGCCTGCCCTTCGGGGCAAGGCTTGGCCTATCTTGATGGTTAAACATAGCAAGTGAATAATCTGTTAACGTAAAGGAAACAGTCACAGAGCCCACTATAATCATCATCCCAGAATCCACGAACAAGATGAGTGCTTTAATTATTATACACATATTTTCCCTTTAGCGCTTTCATGCTATCTACCTGTGCGTAGGTTTATTGATGTTATGCATTAAGCATGCATACGTATTGTTACTTGAAGTGTAAACTAGGTGCGTAAGATTCACATGATGTATCAGAAGGTTTCTCTGTTGCGTTCATCTGGTTGTAACTACCTTTAGGTAAGAAACTAATTGATGTGGTTCAAGTTTTGTAAATTCCCCATTATAGATGGAGATAGAATTCGTAATGGTTGCGCTACCAAACCTAATAGATTGAATTAACGTCGATACTTAACGAAATATCTCACGGTTATAATTCCTGTACTGCGGTGGCAGCACGACTGTCAATTACTAATTATGATTTGGACGTTGAAAAGTTTCATTTAATCTTGATTAACAAAATAGAAGAAAGTGACCTGAGATGACACGTCAAAGATACGAATGAATAACGTGCATCGTTGGAAACCCCATCAGAAAACAGACTTATATAACTATGAAAAACTATGAATATCTGAAAAACTGGCCCGTGAATTAAAGTCTCTTTTTGAAAGGTATTTTCCTACTATCAACCTGCGTGTAATTTTGATTAATAAGGCAAAATTAGGTTCTTTTTTTCAGCACAAGGAATCCATCCCTTGTCTAATGCGTTCTTGTGTCATTTATAAATATAGTTGTGTGCAGTGCACATCGGCGTACGTCGGGATGACGTCACGCAGTATTTACACAAGAATAGCAGAACACCGCGGTAGGAGCCACCGTACCGGGAACTTACTTGCACATCCTCCTCATTCAGCCGTACGCAACCATGCTGAACAGTGCAATACAGTAGTTCGTGAGAAAGATTTTAAAGTCTTTGATAGCGCTCCCAATGAGTTTGACCTACGAATTTTAGAATCCCTTCATATTTTTAAAGGAAAACCTTCCCTAAAAAATATGATTAGTTCTTACCCCCCACAAATAGTAAATTCTTAGTGTGTATTTTTTCGTTATTTCGTTACTTTCTTGCCAGTTTTTGGGCACAGTCTGACATTTATTTATCTTTTTGTTGATACAATTGTGTTCGGTTTTAATTTTTTGTATTGCTTGTATTCTTCGTAATGTTTGTACATGTGCACTTTTTTGAATTCTATGTATTTTACAGAACTGAAGATGGAGCTGGACTCCGAAACGTTTTCGATTTTGTTTTTTCTCAATTTGAGTATATATGACTAGTTTTATTAGCATTTTCTTCGCTTTTAAATTTCTATTAGCATTGCGATTCAAGCAAAGTGATAAATTTTTTAGACATATTGGGCAAGAATACGGTGAAGAAGGAACTCGATTACTCAGAAGATATAGTGACCTTATGCGAAAAGTTTCCAAGACAGTGTTAGAATATGGTAGGGTACGTAAGGTTAGAATATGTTATGTTGGAATTGCTAAGGTAATGTTGACTGGGTCTACCTAGCTAGCTTAACCATGGCATTGTCCGCGGAATTTCAACGGGTCCTGCTAGTATCAGTTATTTTCGTAATTTTGAATAGGTCAATTTTTTCAACTTCAGGACGAATCTGCTCGCATTCCACTTGATGGATTTTAAGTATTTAAGAAAGTTGGAAGTTTATTGAAATCGAACCTCAAGGGTATGAGGGCACACGTTTCTCTCCCTCTCAATACACTTTTTCAGTATATTTAGTGACAGTCGAGTGATCAGGTCCATTTTCTCCGCGTACTGCAGCATTAATTAAGGGACTCCAAATTTCCAAGGATTTTTGACAGCCCTCATCTTTTTTACCTGATTTTTTTGCATGAAAAACAAATCTCCGCTTTACTTCTGTGTCCGATATATTTATCTGAAGAATGAATGTTAACCAATTATAGAGAACCTACCTAACGGAGAAGGAAATGACTGGGCCCATAAAAATTTGTTGAGACAGGATGTAAACAAAGGGGTGTAAACTTTGACTATTGGCAAGGACTGCAAAATAAACAATTTTTTACGAACACCAAATACTTTAAAGCTAATTTTCAAAGACACTGAGGTATTACGTTTAACCTAACCTTGATATCCAGTTCACAACATTTTCGTTTCTGAGAAATATAATAAAGGTAATAATTGAATATCAGGGAAATAGATATTCAAAGTAAAATTTACAGTAATTGTTCGAAATTTGTGCCCCAACATCAAAGCTAGTCTTGTAGATTTTTCGACTGGATTGCTGGACTCGACACAAAAGTCTTGGTTCTTCTGTATTGATACTTGCTCCGACCGCTATCTTTGCGACAAGATCCAACTCTAACTTCACCGGTTTTTCGTGAATTGATGATTTAAAATGACTCAAGAGATGAGAAATCTAGAGGGCTCATATCTGGAGATTGTGGAGCACATCCCACTGATCCACTGAACTACAAGTCAGGCAAATTTATGGCAGAAAACTTATTTTCTAGTTTGGATTCAGTCATTGGCTCAAACAAAGCCTTGTTCAAAAACCTTTCTTCAATTTTCCGTTCTTTATTGATTTTTTATCAGTGACATTATATATGATCAGTAACTTGATGTTCTGGGGACGAGTTTTCCATTGGGATTTGCACTCGCAACTATTTTCATGTGCTGCCATAAACAACGAAGGAAAAATTGTTGTACAGTAGATTTTAGGTCTGTGTTTTACCAACGGTACGTTGACGATATTTTTTCATTGCTCAAGAGTCACTTTCATTGCAATTTATTTCTCGCAGATCAGAGTTCTCTACATCCCAACAACAATTTTACTACGGAAATTGAACAAAATAACTGTACATAGTTTTCCGATGTAGAAATCACCAGTAAAAGCCTAGAATTTTTTTTCAGCTTCTGTATATCTGTATTAAATTTAAACAACCTAAAAATATTGCTATCAAGGCCTTATTGTGCATGACCTACATTTCATGCTCTCCTAAAGGAATTTGAATTTCTAAGTTTTTTTTTTCAAGCGTAATGGTTTTCCGTCAAACCTAGTAGATTCTTGTAGAACGAATTTTTTAAACGATAAGTTTGAACCCAATCGACTATTACTTACGGTTCGCTAGAGAAAGTACTTTGCATACCCATTTTCTTAGACAAACTATCGGAGAAACTCAAAGGGGAACATACCTTACTTCTATCAAGACATTTCCGCAAAATTGTTTCAAAAAGGTATTAATCAAAATTTTCAGGATAGTCTCACACATCAATTATGACAATAAAAATCCTAAAGACATATTTTCATCAGTTATTTACAAATAAAGTTGCGCAGAGTGTGCGTCTGAGTACGTGGGCATGACTACTCGAGCCCTCAGTATTCGTGTTGCAGGGCATGCCGGCAAAAGTTTTAGGACCAACTAGTTTCTTTCCACACTTTCACATTTCTCAGTCTATTCTCATGCGGAAGGCTATTGACATAGGCTATATATCCAGTTCCAGACGTAACGTACATTTCGGTTCGAGGGTTTTAGAGTAATTTACTCAGTATCTGGTTCAATAAATTTGCGCATTTTAGAATCACTGTTCATTTTGAAAGAAA
The DNA here is from genome assembly GCA_014220935.1 of Platorchestia sp. MABIK. NCBI lineage: Eukaryota > Metazoa > Arthropoda > Malacostraca > Amphipoda > Talitridae > Platorchestia > Platorchestia sp. MABIK. The sequence goes on from JACJUY010006718.1 coordinate 22,404, forward strand.
TATTCTGCTATTATTGATAGACAATAAGCATTCCCTTTGCAACTAGTGTAGTATTAATATTTCTTCTCCCCTTGCTTTCGATGTATTTTGACGTAGATCTGACGTATTTTCTTCTTTTCGGTTCATTTTAGGGTTGAGAATGACTTGATAGGTCGAAACGTCCATTTTCATTCCTTGACTTTATTCTATAAGATAGCATGATTACTTCAAAAGATAGTTTCTTTGCCCTTATATTCATTAATCTGAAATACATAATATGATACGCTACATAGGTCAAATTGCAATTTAAATATCCTTGTTTCAAACTTTATTTTCTTGTAAGTAATCCGCCGACTTAGTCGTACCAGTTCTCAGACCAGTTGAGAACATAGTTGGCACTACGCGGCAACTTAGTTTCGTTATTCTTTTGTATTTTGCTGTCAGCGTGCGGTATGCAACAAGCGCTATTTTGTGAGGAATTAAAAATTGATTTTCCTTGAATTGACACGAACTTCACTCACTAAAAGCTTGCCAAATTGATATATTAGTTCGAAATGTTACGCTAGTTTCTCGTGCTTCCGATTAGTTACGGGTGAATGTATTGTGAAATGCGCCTCGTTTTGCTCGAGCTTCCGTGGCCTTCGCCACCAGGACGTCGATGCCGCAGCCACACTGACGATACGCTGGCAGAGCAGCACGATCTGCTGCAGACATGTCAGCCTCACATATGTTCTTCCTCTGTGTGTTTTTTCTTAAAATTTAATACATGAGCACTGTATCCTTTGGCTATGCGCAAACCGTTTTCACGTAAATGTTTGTAATTTCACTATGCACATATCGTTATCACGCAAACATTTGTAATTTCTAAAATCGTCCCTCGCTGGTTGGCGTCTCCCCCATACACTGCGCTGCGCTGTGACAGGTGATGATAAAACTTCCTAGATATTTCCTGTCAACTTCTGTCGCTGGATCTGAAACTTGCTGTAACTTCGTAACTATGCAAATGTTTCGTAGAAGAAATTGGTAGGATTTTCATTAAAATTTCGTTTACACAAGTAGCTTGTACCTGACTCCATTCTGTCTTTAAATAAATGTGCATTGAGTAGTTGTGTGAAGCGTTTTATGAAATGATATGCTACGAAATGTCTTACGTAGTCGAAGCCCCAGTGATACATTTTGTATTACTGCACCTTAACTGGACAGACATGATGTATTACTGCACCTTAACTGGACAGACATGATGTATTACTGCACCTTAACTGGACTGACATGATGTATTACTGCACCTTAACTGGACTGACAAGATGTATACAAAATACTACAAATTGTCTAAAACGGATGAGGGCAAACACACTTGTGTGCCTGCGCTTCCACACGGCAACAAAAAATGAGTAAATTTAAGTAAATAACTCCAATACAAAGCCTTCAAGCAAACTAAAACATTGTCGCTGTGGAAATGAAAAGGGCAAGAGAAGTAAATAAAATGGAAAAATACGCCAAGTTTAGAGGACTATCCTCTAAACTTGGCGCATTTTTCCATTTTATTTACTTCTCTTGCACTTTTCATTTCCACAGCGACAATGTTTTAGTTTGCTTGAAGGCTTTGTATTGGAGTTATTTACTTAAATTTACTCATTTTTTGTTGCCGTGTGGAAGCGCAGGCACACAAGTGTGTTTGCCCTCATCCGTTTTAGACAATTTGTAGTATTTTGTATACATCTTGTGTGTCCAGTTGAGGTGCAGTAATACATCATGTCTGTCCAGTTAAGGTGCAGTAATACATCTTGTCAGTCCAGTTAAGGTGCAGTAATACATCATGTCTGTCCAGTTAAGGTGCAGTAATACATCATGTCTGTCCAGTTAAGGTGCAGTAATACATCATGTCTGTCCAGTTAAGGTGCAGTAATACATCTTGAATGTCAATTCAATGTGTAGTGATACATTTTTGTATCCAGTTCATGTATAGTAATACATCTTGTTTCGACGTCTTCGCCAGATCCTGGCCGTAATCGTTGCCGTAGCCGTTTCACTGACGGCCGCCTCACCAATGCCAGGTCACCACGGTCACCACGGTGGTCACGTGAGCTACGGTTACCACATCCAGCACGGCCACCACCACGGTGGATATGGACACGGCCACCACGGCGGCCACGGACATGGGAAGAGCTTCGTGTCCGTCAAGCAACACTTCCACCTCGGCCACCACGGCTACCATTAGGGAAGCGTATCATGGCTACAGCGCAGTGGATGACACTGGAAATCAATAAACATGAGCGGCTCTCAGTGGATGTCGTTGAAATTCCTTTGAATACATTTAGCATTCAAATGTACAAATTATTGACGAAGTGCGAATGAAAAATATATTTTGAAATCTAAATTGTTACTGATCAATGTCACAGAATAAGAGAGGAAATATGAATCATCAATTCATGAATAAGAAGTGGCATTGCTCTGTAGAGCTCTGTGCAGAACTGTATGTTTCTGTATAGTACAGTACAGATCTGTAACGCAGTGTACGTCATCAGGATTTGGCTTTGAAGCCCAACAGAAAACTAGGGTTTGAAATTAAGGATTAAGAAATTCACAAGGATTACCTGCCAAAAGAATGCAGTAGAGGTGATAATTCAAAGGTTTCTGGGGCTTCGACTACGTAAGACGTTTCGTAGCATATCATTTCATAAAACGCTTCACACAACTACTCAATGCACATTTATTTAAAGACAGAATGGAGTCAGGCACAAGCTACTTGTGTAAAAGAAATTATAATGAAAATCCTACCAATTTCTTCTACGAAACATTTGCATAGTTACGAAGTTACAGCAAGTTTCAGATCCAGCGACAGAAGTTGACAGGAAATATCTAGGAAGTTTTATCATCACCTGTCACAGCGCAGCGCAGTGTATGGGGGAGACGCCAACCAGCGAGGGACGATTTTAGAAATTACAAACATTTACGTGATAACGGTTTGCGCATAGCCAAAGGATACAGTGCTCATGTATTAAATTTTAAGAAAAAACACACAAAGGAAGAACATATTTGAGGCTGACATGTCTGCAGCAGATCGTGCTGCTCTGCCAGCGTATCGTCAGTGTGGCTGCGGCATCGACGTCCTGGTGGCGAAGGCCACGGAAGCTCGAGCAAAACGAGGCGCATTTCACAATACATTCACCCGTAACTAATCGGAAGCACGAGAAACTAGCGTAACATTTCGAATTAATATATAAATTTGGAAAGCTTTTAGTGAGTGAAGTTAGTGTCAATTCAAGGAAAATCAATTTATAATTCGTTACAAAATAGCGCTTGTTGCATACCGCTAGCTGACAGCAAAATAAAGAAGAAAAACGAAGGGAAGTTGCCGCGTAGTGCCAACTATGTTCTCAACTGGTCTGAGAACTGGTACGACTAAGACGGCGGATTACTTCCAAGAAAATAAAGTTTGAAACAAGAAAATTTAAATTGCAATTTGACCTACGTAGCGCCTCATGTTATGTATTTCAGATTAATGAATATAAGGGCAAAGAAACTGGCTTTTGAAGTAATCATGTTATCTTATAGAATGAAGTCAAGGAATAAAAATGGACGTTTCGACCTATCAAGTCATTCTCAACTCTAAAATGAACCGAAAAGAAGAAAATACGTCAGATCTACGTCAAAATACATCGAAAGCGAGGGGAGAAGAAGTATAAATACTACACTAGTTGCAAAGGGAATGCTTATTGTCTATCATTAATAGCAGAATATTTTTTTAAAATGAACAGTGATTCTAAAATTCGAAAATTTATTGAACCAGATACTGAGTAAATTACTCTAAAGTCCTCTAACCGAAATGAACGTCACGTCTGGAACTGGGTGTATAGCCTTTGTCAATAGCCTTCCGCATAAGAATAGACTGAGAAATGTGAAGGTGTGGAAAGAAACTGGTTGGTCCTATACTTTTGCCGGCATGCTCTGCAACACGAATACTGAGGGCTCGAGTAGTCATGCCCACGTACTCAGACGCACACTCTGCGCAACTTTATTTGTAAATAACTGATGAAAATATGTCTTTAAGATTTTTATCGTCATAATTGATGTGCGATACTATCCTAAAAACTTTGACTAATACCTTTTTGAAACAATTTTGCGGAAATGTCTTGATAGAAGTAAGGTATGTTCCTCTTTGAGTTTCTCCGATAGTTTGTCTAAGAAAATGGGTATGCAAAGTACTTTCTCTGGCGAACCGTAAGTAATATTCGATTGGGTTCAAACTTATTGTTTAAAAAATTCGTACTACAATAATCTACTAGTTTTGACGGAAAACCATTACGCTTGAAAAAAAACTTTAGAAATTCAAACTCCTTTAGGATAGCATGATATGTAGGTCATGCTCAATGAGCCCTTGATAGCCACATTTTTACCCTGTTTAAATTTAATATAGATATGCAAAAGCTGAAAAACAATTTTTAGGCTGCGAACCTTTTTTACAGATAACAGAACTTTCAAAGCTACCACCTTTACGGGTGATTTCTGCATCGAAAAACGATGTACAGTTATTTTGTTCAATTTCCGTAGTAAAATTGTTGTTGGGATGTAGTGAACTCTGATATGCTAGAAATAAATTGCAATAAAAGTGATTCTTGAGCAATGAAAAAGTATCGTCAACATCCCGTTCGCAAAACACAGACCCAAAATATACTGTGCAAAATTTTTCCCTCGTGGCTTATGGCAGCACATGAAAATAGTTGCGAGTGCAAATCCCAATGGAAAACTCGTCCCCAGAACATCAAGTTACTGATCATATTTATTGTCACTGATAAAAAATCTATAAAGAACGGAAAATTGAAGAAAGGTTTTCGAACAAGGCTTTGTTTGAGCCAATGACTGAATCCAAACTAGCAGATAATTTTTCTGCCATAAATTTGCCTGACTTATGGTTCAGTGGATCAGTGGGATGTGCTCCACAATCTCCAGATATGAGTCCTTTAGATTTCTCATCTCTGGAGTCATATTAAATCATCAATTCACGAAAAACCGGTGAAGTTAGAGTTGGATCTTGTCGCAAAGATAGCGGTTGCAGCAAGTATCAATACAGAAGAACCAAGACTTTTGTGTCGAGTCCAGCAATCCAGTCTAAAAAACTACAAGACTAGCTTTGATGTTGGGGCACAAATTTCGAACAATTACTGTAAATTTTACTTTGAATATCTATTTCCCTGATATTCGATTTTTACCATTATTAAATTTCTCAGAAACGAAAATGTTGCTAACAGGATATCAAGGTTAGGTTAAACGTAATACCTCAGTGTCTTTGAAAATTAGCTTTAAAGTATTTGGTGTTCGTAAAAAAGTGTCTATTTTGCAGTCCTTGCCAATAGTCAAAGTTTACACTCCTTTGTTTACATCCTGTATCAACAAATTTTTATGGGCCAGTCATTACCTTCTCCGTTAGGTAGGTTCTCCACAATTGGTGAGTGTTGCAATCATTCTTCAGATAAATATATCGGAAACAGAAGTGAAGAGGAGATATGCTTTTCATGAAAAAATCAGGTAAAAAAGATGAGGGCTTTCAAAAATCCTTTGGATTTTGGAGTCCCTTAATTAATGCTGGAGTATGCGGAGAAAATGAACCTGATCACTCGACTGTCAATAAATATACTCAAAAAGTGTATTGAGAGGGAGAGAAACGAGTGCCTTCATACCCTAGAGGGCACTATATATAGTATCTTCGTAGACACGATACCGCGAGTTACGGCGCCTTCATAATAATGAGGAGCGTAACACACGAACATAGTTTAAAGCGTATTAATATATGCATTATTGACGAAACACGAATGAAGACAAATAAATTTCGAAATCCTCATATTTGTTGATCATTGTAACAGAATGAGAAGATCGCAATGAATCATCAATTGATCGATTTGAAATAACATTGCACTGTAAGGCTCTGAACAGTACTGTACTGTTAGGCTCTGAACAGTACTGTATTGCACGGCTCTGCTCAGTGCTGTACTGTACGGCTCTGTACAGTACTGTACTATACGGCTCTGTACAGTACTGTATGTCATGATCCTCTTCTCTGTCAGCATTTCGTTGTGAATTACGTGGATCGTCCGCTGAGATGTTCAATTTAGATTGCAATTGTCGTGATATATGGAGTACATCACTTTCTTTTATTTTAATAATAAGGCGTGACTTATGTCCTCGCCATGATTTCAATTAATAGTTAGCTATTGACGCTGCCACCACCCTATGAATAAGGGAAATTGAATGATTATATTATCAAAATGAATAGATAATAGGTAACGCTTTTTCATGCCTTTTATGTCTGTCTTCTCTCAACTTTCCAGAACACAGGTATTGATACACTTGTAATCAAGATGGAGATTTAATCAATTAAATGCGCATTACAATCCTAATTAATGTTCCTGTTACATAATGGTACTAATACAAGATATCGCTTGCCACATCGAAATAGACCTACATTGACCTACGACCTGAGGACATTGGGTTTAATTAACAATGCGAAGCCAATTGATATGATAACTCAACTTAGAGAGAGAGATGTGAAGTCCCTCTGATGTCGAGATGGGAATGCCAGGAGCACCATCCTCGGATGACAGCCAGGCACGCAGGTACATAGAAGCGTCGGTGTAAGTCATATTGACACTCAAACACGGAGATGGAATGTCTCTCACTGAGACTACGTTAGATTTGCACTCGGTATTATTATTAGTTATTCAATAATGACAAAGAGTAGGTTAGCCCGCGCCGTTAGGTGTGGCGGTAGACGTTTGACTCTTGATATTTTCAGTCAACAAAGTTGGCTTACGTTGATATGTCTATAACAACAGCGCTAGCCCCGCAGGGCGCGGCTCGAGATATTAGAACGACACAGATGTTGCTTGTGTCGTATCACCAGCCTTACTAACTCGCTTTCCTCGGCTCCTGCTGAGCGTCACCAACCGCAAGCTGAAACTTCGATCAAACGTCGCTCTTTAAACATGAAATCATCCTAACATATATGGAAATATGCCTAATTGAATCAATAACATGTATATGGGTTCCCATGACGAAATACTTACTAAATATATAAGAAATATTCCTATAAATAGAAGAATTACATATTAAGGATAACGTGAATGGTAAAGGCTGGCAACCTCGGGCATTCGATTTAGAAACGACGTCGTAACATGGTCGGTACGACAGCTGTATTGTGGAGGCTTGCCCAGATGTCGTGCTTCTAGAAGATTCTTAGTAGAGTTTGCATGCTTTTCATCTGTAGATAACTCGCGATGGAATATCTCTTCAAATATGATGATCGACGCAGTTCTTCTTGGAGATTCGAAGTGAATACGAGGGCCAGTCGCAACATTCAATGTAATCCATAGCACAAAATTTTCTGGACGCTGGATATGACGAAATCATATCATAACATGTGCTGTACGGCTCTGTACAGTACTGTACTGTACGGCTCTGCTCAGTACTGTACGGCTCTGTCATGGTTCCGACCACGACGTATGAGAAAAAAAAACAATCATTCAATGGATGACGCTCCACTTATTTGAATTGATCAAATCAGCTCTGAGGAATGTCGATATTCGCGCCCGCGGTTATTCATATCCTTCTTCACATCGACTTCGAGACCACGAAGGAACACGGGCATCGTTCAAACAAAGAGGTGGCCTGACGTTGACATCGGAAAAGGTTCTGGCATAATTAATATTTATATCTTTATTTTACAGCTTAATATCAATTAGATTACCACTCCAATAATTGGGAATCGATGTGCCCAGTACGAGTATGATTTAATGCGCTAGAGTCAAACGTAACCGCTTGTTCGTGGAATTAATCCGCCTTCAAGACTGTTGAGGAATCATCGTGTAAAGGCAGACGCTACATTGCGCTACGACTCCTTGAGAGATGCGGGGGCGACCCTCTTCTACGGACACACGTCAGAAGCCCCGTGACTGCGACTAAGTGAAAAGTGCTTCTCTGTCCGCCTGCTCTTCGGGGCCAGCCTTTGTTTTATCTTGACTCAATAACGTGTGATCGGAAACCACAAACAGTCACGGAACCCATTATAATCATCATCCCGGAATCCACGAAGAAGATGAGTGTCTAATCCTACACATTTACCCATAGTGCCCTCATGCCTTCTTCCTGTGCGTAAGTTTTATCGGTGCAATGCCTTAAACGTACGCACGTAATATTAATTGAAGTGTAAACTAAATGCGTGAAATTCGTTTTGATGAATCGGATAACTTCTCTGTCACTCAGGTGATTTTGTATCTAATTTTTAGGTAATAAACCAATTGATGTGGTTCAAATCTTGTAAATTCCCCATTAAGGATGCAGATAGATTATCGTAAATGTGAAGGCTACGCTACCGAAGATAATTGCTCAAATAAGCATAAATTACTAATTATGATGTCGACATTGAAAAAGTCTCATTTAATCTTGTTTAACAAAAATAGAAGAAACTGACCTGAGGTGTCACGTCAAAGATACGAATAAATAACTTACATCGTTGGAAAACCCATCAGAAAAGAGTTATATAATAAATGATGTGCAGCTATGGGAAATTTTTGCATCCAAAACATGGAACTATAACACGGCTTTTTACAGTACTGTACGACTCTATACAGTACTGTACGAGTCTGTACAGTACTGTACGGCTCTGTACAGTACTATACGAGTCTGTACAGTACTGTACGAGTCTGTACAGTACTGTACGGCTCTGTACAGTACTGTACGAGTCTGTACAGTAATGTACGACTCTGTACAGTACTGTACGAGTCTGTACAGTACTGTAAGGGTCTGTACAGTACTGTACGAGTCTGTACAGTACTGTAAGGGTCTGTACAGTACTGTACGAGCCTGTACAGTACTGTAAGGGTCTGTACAGTACTGTATGAGTCTCTACAGTACTGTAAGGGTCTGTACAGTACTGTACGAGTCTGTACAGTACTGTACGGCTCTGTACAGTACTGTACGAGTCTGTACAGTACTGTACGGCTCTGTACAGTACTGTACGAGTCTGTACAGTACTGTAAGGGTCTGTACAGTACTGTAAGGGTCTGTACAGTACTGTACGAGTCTGTACAGTACTGTAAGGGTCTGTACAGTACTGTACGAGTCTCTACAGTACTGTAAGGGTCTGTACAGTATTGTACGAGTCTGTACAGTACTGTACGGCTCTGTACAGTACTGTACGAGTCTGTACAGTACTGTACGGCTCTGTACAGTACTGTACGAGTCTGTACAGTACTGTAAGGGTCTGTACAGTACTGTACGAGTCTGTACAGTACTGTACGGCTCTGTACAAAACTGTATGGGTCTGTACAGTACTGTATGGGTCTGTACAGTACTGTATGGGTCTCTACAGTACTGTAAGGGTCTGTACAGTACCTACTGTACGGCCAAAACCTTTGTCTCACTCCAGTAATAACATTCCAAGGCCTCATATTTAGAAAGAACAAAATTTCGTGCTTTACGCCTGCCTCTTTTAAAGGATAAGAAATGAAAAGCTGATGTTGATGAAAAGCAACAGTCGACTATTGTGTTTTGATCAGAGTAGCAGAGACGATAGCGAACACCGAAGACATTAAAATGTTCTAACTCGTGCATAACCGAAATGGTGTCAGATTTAACATGAGATAAAAACAGGACGTTATTTTTAAATCCCAGTATGTTATTTAAGATAATTATACCTTATTTAACCCTGAATGAGAATGATGTAAGAAAAATAATAATATTAACAATAGGGTAATTTTTAACCTTATGATTCGATAAAAGCATTTTTCACGTCAATCGTAAAAAATAGAAAACTCGAATGTAACGCCATCCGATAATGACGGTTAAATAACTGGAACCACAATGTCAAGGTTTTCAATTGCTTTGTAATGAACATGCCTAAATAAAAAACATCAGTTTCATGGTCTTTCTGCAGACAGTTTTCTGCGTTTACAGAGTTTAATCACCTAATTTATTGCCTTTTGACTACTGCAGCTAGGCCGGCACAGATACACTTAGATATTGACACGGAGGGTTAGAAGGTTAAAAAAACTTTAAAATATTGTAACTAAGGTTGCATGCAAAGATTAGTTTAAAAAAAAGCCATCACTTGACAGTTTGCTCAAGGGAACACAGCTGGACTCCGATGCAAGGAACCTTACTCACTCACAAAGCCCGATTTTTCACGTTCCTCTGAGAGCAGCGCTGAAGTGGTCAAATATCTCGCACCCACAGCAACAAACACAAACCTAAATCGGGGAAATGATGAGCTGCAGTTCATCACACACCGTGGCCGAGTAGTTAGAGCGCGCCCTTCACGGGAAGGTGCTGGTGGTTCGAATCCCGGTAGTGCCACCCGGGGATTCTCCCCGTTGGAAAAAAGGAGAACTCAGCCCCAATTCCCCACTCTACCCAGGTATCGGAAATGGGTACCGGCTTGACCGGGGATTAACCGTCATGGCGCCCTGGTGTTAGTTATAAGCCATTTGAAAAATGAATGTACAAGATTATTTGGGTCAGGCTTGACTGAAATAAAGCATTCCTTCATAGTTCGTTCTAGCGTTTTTAATCTATTAGCAGTGGATCGCTGCAGTCTGTGTCTGTCTGCAGCGAGAAAAGCATGTTTTTCTTGGTGAGTTTAATTACTGTTCGTTCAACTCGAATTCCTGTCATCAGCTTCTAGTAATGACGAGCTTCCCTGGCCTGTCGAGAGCCGAGCTTTCCTGTCGCTATTATTTACCCTCATTTGTACAGTTCAATTAGTGCAATATCGGGGCAGTGCTGCCATCCAAAAGGATCTTATAGGATCTTATTTATTTGCCGGGAAATTTTGAGTGTATGATTTTAAGGGTTATTTAGTTTCGTGAAGGTTTACTTTGAATAGCATTTACATGCATTGTTCTTGTCCGTGCGCTGAAACAATAAATAATTAGAGTTCTTTCGATAAAACCGATCCAACCCAAATGTCTGCTTGAGAGCTCCAAAAGACTCCTAATAAACACGTATTTCGATTACTCTGCGAAATACAGCACATGACATCAGAGAAATACGTCCGCGCTATGTTGTTTTTCCTTGAAAAAGCGTTACCTGATATATTGGTAACTTGAAGACAGTTTTCAACCCACTGCAATTATTACAATATAAAAATACTTAAATTCAATATTCCCATTAGATGTGTATTATACTCAGATATTCAATTTTCAATTAAGACCGTTCTAGCTTTCTATAAATGCACACGTAAAAAATTGTATCAGGTAGGCGCAAAATAATGTCTAATATAAAGATCTTGGGTGAGCATGACTAAACCAAAGGCTCTGGAAATATTTATTCTTTAACAATCTCTCTATGCTTTCATTAACCTCATTCCACATTTCAACAAGCTTATAACTACCTCCATGTAATATTCTGTAGACTTGGATTAAAAATATGAATGCAATTTTTTTATATCTTCTCCAGTTGTTAACCTAAGTCCACTGAAATGGTTCTGTAGTCCTATGAATAAATGGATACCAGAAGCAGCAACGTCAGGTGAAAATGAAATATGAGTCAGCATTTTCCTGTCAAGTCTCTGACACAATAAGATTCGACTGATCGGAATTCAGTGTTCTGAGATGACCTTTCTTTGGCTCATCTGTCAAAGTGAAATCACTACTTCGAAAACGAGAAGAGCATCTCCCGTAACTTCTTTCATTCACTACATCATCTCTATAAGTGTTTTGGATAGATTTTGCTTGCACTTGCATCAACATCTGCGAGAAACCCGCACAGTAGAATATTTCTCAGAAGATTTTTAGATGAGACAAACATGGATGTCAATATATATGAAAAATAGAAACGTAACAAAGTTAATCTCAAAGGAAATCATTGAATTTACTCACAGAAATATATCTTATAACAGAATGTAAATAATTGACAAATCTAGTTTTAGGCATCCGTTCTAAAAATCTGATATAACCTTATACTCAGTAAGCACTTGTGTTATTTCTGTATAAACCTTCACACGTTCAGTTGATTTAATTTTATATATATTTACATACTTTACATACAGATATCATGTATTACTTCACATTTATTACATAAACTAAATTTTACTCAGTACATCTTATACACTTTTTACGAGATATGCGTGTGCGCATGTAAATATACAGTGAGTGTAATGCATATCCGGTGTATAATCAAAAGGTTTCTTACCACAGTGACGTAACAGCAAAGTAATGAAATATAAAACATAATATGTATATTTGTTACGTTGAAAAGAAATTTTTCTAAAGAATATGTTCACAGTAAAGCATTGATTTGACAGCTACCTAGAATTAGATAATCACCTCAAAACGTATCCGACACACCCACGAAATTATTCTTAAACTAATGATGAATAGTTCTCGAACATTCCACTGCGGAGTTCGAACCCCGGCAGTGCCACCGGGTGTTTCTCCTCTTTGGGAAAAAGGAGAACTCAACCACAATTCCCCACTCTACCCAGGAGTCAGAAAAGGGTATCGGCATGATCGGGGGTAACCGTCATTGCGTCCTGATGTTAGTTATAGGACATTTAAAAACCAATGAACAAGATGATATGTATCAGACTTGATTGGAATAAAACACCCTTTAACGTCCTGCGATTAGAGGATTATATAGAAACAGTTAACTTTGTCACGCACAACAGCATGCTTCCCTGCATGAGAGCAGCATGAGAAGAAGGCCATCGTTCAGCACTCTAACTCCAATGCGGCGACGACTAAAGAATTGCCAGATTGGACTAGAGAACTAGCCCATTCAGTGACATATAAGTGGTTTCAGTAATAGTAAACGTTCATGAATGGTAAAATCTCACTCCTAACCTTTTGTGACGGGACTCGCCCGTTCACGTCATATCAATGCACTACAAGTCTCCTAAGCCTTGTGCAAATTTCAAACCCTGTGGCTAAACATATACAAAGTGTCCACAAAGAATTTAAACCCGGACCGATGTGTGTTAATGTGATACCGGAACCATACATCAGAATTAAGCTATTAAATGGTTCCGGTGCCATATATACATATATTGACTGGTCAGTGGATGCATTTTTTGTGAACACCCTGTACAGTCCGTGAAGTCAAGAAGAATCTTCGAGTGATTTGATCTGAACTCCAAAATGATTGCGTAGTACTGAGAAAAAGTGTAAGCAAGAACGTAGGTAGAGTAGTTTTTTGGAAAGAGTGATTCCGCTCTCTCATACCTGAGAGAAACGTAAGTTACAGTCAATTTGCGTAAGAATTCATACAAATTTTATCACGCAACGTTTAGAGAAGAATGCCAGTTTTGATGCACTATATTATTTTCCATTGAGACGAAGATTCAGTTTTTTAGACGCAATAGTGTTAGTCACACTTGGAGGCAGAGAAACTCAGTGCATTGTAATAATACAGTTCCAATTATGAAGATATGAAGAGGCACCACAATGGCATGGGGCTGCTTCTTTTTTGTAGGTCGTGGTAAATTCTACATTAGAAAATGAGAAATGAATGCTCAGATGCCTCGCATGGTTTTGAGTTATAATTACTCACAGTCTACAGGCTAATTGAAGTTGTCAGGTGTATTGACATAGCAACAAGACAACGATCCATAACATCCGGCTTAGGCCCCTGCAACGAGGTTGTAGCGAAAGAAACGAAGAATTTTTCATTCCATTTAAGCCTGATACATATCATCACATTGTTTTTAAAATTCCTTATTACTAACACCAGGACGCAATGATGGTCACTCCCGGTCAAGCCGGCACCCATTTCCGACACCTGGGTTGAGTGGGGAATTGTGGCTGAGTTCTCCTTTTTCTCAACGGGGAGAATCACCGGGCGGCACTACCAATCAAAATTTCTGAGATGTTTAAGTCAGTAGCTAGGTAGAATTATTATCTAGTACCTGTGGCGAGAATTGAAACTAAGGATTCAGAAAATGAACCTAAGAACTTCAATATATTTAAAAAGAATATAGCAAGACGAATGGGCAAATATACATAGAAATATTTACGGGAACCATTTAATTAAGTATCTTAAACGGTTAGAAGCTGTGCTAGCGAGAAACAATCGTATCACCAAGTACTAAATGCTTTTCTTAGGGCTACTGGATGCTTTTTGAAACGTTCAGTGCATATTTCAGCCTTAATTTGAGTAATTTGAAACATTTATTTTCTACAGACATGGACATTGTTATAAGTAAGCATTTCAATATACTGTATTAGCATCTACCTGATAACAATATTAAGCTAAATAAATAGAAAGAAATGCATTTAAATTTGATTATTGTTCAATCTGTGTAATCTGATACTGACTAATTGTATTGACCGCACGAATATATATAAGATATTGAATTTTCCATGGCTCTTTTGTTGGATAACTATGGTACATACACAACTTTTGGCCATGTCTCGGATATTTACTGCCACCTGCATATGTTCATTTGTTCATGAGTTTGCGCCGTATGGGAGCCGTTCAGCAGAAAGGGGGCACATGGGGGCCCATTTTTTCATTTTGATGAATTAAATGAATTCCATCTAAAAACTTTCATATTAACTTGACATTATTTGAATTGATCTAACCAAGCTAAACGTAAACAGACTTGATTGATACCAAGTTTTTATAGCCAAATTTGTCCCTAAATTCCTTCCCTGATAAAAGGGTTTGTATGTGCCCATCATTTTAATTTCCGTCGGGTTACTTTTTTAAATTTAACGAGTATTGTAATCATTCTTTGGAAAATAAACAGGAAATAGAAGCAAATCGAATCATAACTTTTTGTATAATGATCAGCTAAAATAGATGAGGACGTTCAAAAAGGCTCTGGAAATCTGAAAGCTCCTCATGCTGCTGTAGATGGAGGAAAGGACCTTCACTGCCAGTTGTCGTTAAATATATTTATATAGCGATTTGATAAGGAAAGAAACACGTGTTCAAACGTTCTAAAAATTGGACACTAAGTCATTTTAAGGTAGGTTCATGCAGTGCTGAGACGAGTTACTGTCTGTGATGCACAGTGTGACCTTTATCGTCAAGTTAGGTGTGGTGCTTCTTGATGCCCGCAGGAGGTGCTGTCACGGCATAGTCTTTATGCCGTCATGGTGCTGTCACGGCTCAGTCATGGTGCTGTCATGGTGCCGTCACGCCTCAGTCATGGTGCCGTCACGGCTCAGTCATGGTGCAGTCACGGCTCAGTCATGGTGCAGTCACGGCTCAGTCATGGTGCAGTCATAGTGCCGTCAAGGCTCAGTCATGGTGCAGTCACGGCTCAGTCATGGTGCTGTCATGGTGCCATCACAGCTCAGTCATGGTGCTGTCATGGTGCCGTCACGGCTCAGTTGTTAAGATGCGAGGCTGGGCCTTTCGGCCTCTCGTTACCGATTGAGGAATCTCAACCTCGAAAGTCAGAGGGGAAACGGAAAAAGAAAGGAGAGAGAATACACAGAAAGATAGGGGGACAGAAAATAAAGAAACTAGGAATAGCAGTGTTAGCATAGTGCACCACGAGTGAACCTTAATTTATCAGCATGGATAATAACGACAAAATTTGAAAGATTAAACAAATTTTTTTTTATTTACCGTAGAACACGCGAGTTAAAGGGTGATACTTGGCAACAAGCACTCTGACACAAAAAGACACCCACAATGAAAAATGTGCGCTTCGAATCATGATAAGCGCCCGCAAACGGTTGCACGTCTTAACGTTACACAAAATTTTTATGATGACCATCGAAAGAAGATCTCCTCACAATAAGCCAGAACAAGAAAATGATTAATAGCTGGGCTAGCGTACACACGAAATAAAAATGGGGACAATTTAAAAACAATAAACCCTTGACTCACACAAGGTATCAAAAATGTGGAATACTTTACACTACGCCCGACGTGAAATTCTCAACATCACACTTGAAATAAATCAAAATCACTCCGAACAGCGCGCCATTTCACAACACTTTTCAATGTGACTTTTGTTTCCAACTTGCACTTTTGTAATCACTAAATTGAATTCTCAATACCACAAAATAACCCTAGCACTTCTGTGATGCGTCGTTGATGTTAGGCGAACTCTGCTTCCACTTAGGGCTTGAGGAATATACGAATGTTCCGGCTGATCAGTCCTGACACTCGCCGATGCCTCAATGCCCGCGGCTGGCTGGTGCTGCTGCTTCCTGTCTGCAACGCGTTCACCGCTCTTGAGTGCCGAAGGAGCTTGATCGTTGTAGCTTGCGCAGGATTGATGTGTGTGACTGCAGCTTTCGTGATTGCGGGGTTCCAAGGGGATGACGATCGTCGCTGCGAAGCTGAGGTGCTTCGAGCGGATTTTTGCTGCAAGTTGGCCCTTCGATGGCTGCTGTTTTTCCAACTTTTTACTCGTGACTTCGATGTTGTTACCTCACTCAGATGTTGAACTATTGGTGCTCTTGCTCACTGCACCCCGGCAATGCCGGCGCACTCCGTTTGCGCACCCGCGCTGTATTCACGCGGCGAAGCCCAGCGAAAAATCTCTCGTAGATCTCATCAGCGCACACTTGCACCGCTAAGAGTTTCTTGTTTTTGCAAATCTCGATGCTCAAGGTGTCATACTGAAATGTTGATATGCCGGGGTGTACCGGCGAACCTGCCGGCGCCCCCAGCCTCGCACTCCAAATTCGTGCACCTCACCTGTTATGTCACCGAGAGAAAAATCCTCCCGATTCTTCCTGTGTACTGCTTTTATGTGTTCCACCTCGTTCCTTCTAGAATATTCTCGAATTTTCCTGGTTATGAAGACAGCGTTCTAATCCAGATTGGTGGAATTCTCGCTTGTTCTGACGTCTCGAAATTTAATTGGTGCGTGCTCTGTCACACCCACTCGCCTGATGCCTTCCATAGCCCTCATTGGCTTACGGGATGCGGGCTTGTGTTTCGGCTAACCCTCGCATTCTTCTAGGCTCGTTCTCACGCTCACGCGAGACAGGCTTAACGGTCGACATTCCAACGATCTGTCGCAGCTTTCCGTGCTTTTCCTCAAACTAGCCTAGCAACACATTGCATTATTATAAGATATAAGATATTTCACTACACAGTCATGGTGCTGTCATGGTGCCATCACAGCTCAGTCATGGTGCTGTCATGGTGCCGTGACGGCTCAGTCATGGTGCAGTCATGGTGCCGTCACGGCTCAGTCATGGTGCAGTCACGGCTCAGTCATGGTGCCGTCACGGCTCAGTCATGGTGCAGTCACGGCTCAGTCATGGTGCCGTCACGGCTCAGTCATGGTGCCGTCACGGCTCAGT
>JACJUY010006719.1:16611-35460 GCA_014220935.1 Platorchestia sp. MABIK
AACCTGCAAACTATTCCACGGAGGCCGGCACAAGAACATCAACGTATTCGTGAAGAATTCAAGAATTGCAGAAATAAGTTACACAAATTATATCCAAGTCCTATCACGAGTCATCCTGTGTAAATAATAGCATACCAGCGAAAATTATGTGTTACGATTGTTAACAGGTACGTACTTTTGAACTAAATGGAAAATTATTTCAGCAACAGATTATTTCAAAGTCGGCAACCTAGAAGTTATGGTACTTCATAAAGAAATTATATTTACAGGCACAATGTATACAATTAGACTGACGCCTTGCTTTTAATAAATCTATCAATGTTCAAACTTAAGCCCTCGCTCCTTTTCTAGATCAGGGAAAACTTTTTGGTTTGGGATTAGGCATGAGGACATGACGGCAGAACAACTGAGATATACACCCTACTTTTAAGACTACCAATTATGTACTGCCAAGTCAGTCGCAGTGTTGTCAACTCTTTTGCGCAGCAAGGAGGTAGATTTCTAACAGAAATCCGCTAGATAATTGTTGAATGATATATTTTGTTTTGACAGTAAATTACAACAAATAATATGTCAGTATAGCACGTTAAACATATTAAAGAGTGACTTGCAAGTATGGACTAAATTGATTTAACAAAAAAGTGTTTCTTCATCGGCGTTTGAGCGTGGCAATGCTAATAAATTAATTGCTATGGAAGAAACCTGATTGAATGGATTGTTGCCTGCAACATTTTCAGATTCAGTTACATCTACCTGAAGTTCTGTCGTGGATTCAATATTCTTCTACTGTAACAAGCTCATTTTGTTTCATGCTACTTCAATGCTTTTATTTTTTTTCCATTGTAGTTATGGCAGAATAAGGCGCTTGCCTTTTAGCTGATTGAGGGAATCAATTTTAGGTTTCTTTAACAATAAAATCAACATTTCTGAGCGGGGCTTCTGCTAAAGCATTAGATACTGACCATTGAATTGAGTGGCATAAGCATCGGACCGACTTGTGTCGAAACATCTTCTCTCAGTGATTTGAATGATTTGCAAAAATATCTCACCAAGTAACTTATTATCTGATGTATCAGTGCTTTCAGCAATTAGTATGTTTAACTTTTCTGAGATATATCNCATTTGTAATGATGCGGATTGTATTTTAAATTAATACGTAAGTTAAGTTAACTGTGATGATTTTTGGCGCTCAAGGAATAATACCAATAGTCTTCAGAGTAATAAGCATCTGACCCGACTTCTGCCGAGTCGTTGCTTCGGCAACAATTTTTCATTTCTCTCAATCTCGGTTAATTTGTATTTTACGTTATTGGAAGACCTCCATTTCATCTACTTCCTTACTGTTTATTTAGTAAAAAGAACACAGGTAATTAACTTCAAATTTTAGTTAACATTAATTAACAGTCTGAACGATCATTAGCATCTGCGGGCTTCACTAAGGTCACTAACTGCATGAGGGTCATCCATAGAGACCGGAAGATGTGGTAAAACATATTTCTTAACTTCTACATATGCTCTCGAAACCTAACGTATTCCTTAATTTATAATTCAGATCTGCTCTTAATCTGAACATAGATACGCACAAAGGGTACCAAGAATTATTTAGGTGTGGGCTAGTGACTATTTTTCGAGGTATTTATGTATAACTTAATAATGACTTCGTGATTGCTTGACTCGTTTATGCCATTACTTCGTAACCATAAGATGAGCTGATTTTCTCCAAATACACTATGCTTCTTTCCAATGGACTAGGGCGTATTCGGCCTGAAGTTGTCAGTGTAACATGTGTATCAATTAATCCTTTTGTTGTACTTTGTCCTCTACATTCCGTCTTTAGAAATTTTAGGTTAATCGCGATTAATTTACCAACTGACAACTCGGAATAATGTGATGTGCGGATGTAAATATTTGTCATTCATTATTGTTTAGATTTGACTGAGTTTGTATTTTTTTTTTCATTATTGTAGTTGGCGTACCTCTTGGTTCTCGAGACTTTTCCTTCCTTCAGCTCGGCAGCAGGCCAGAAGCGTCGTGTTTGGTGATCCTCTTCTGGTTTTGAGGTCGTCTTCGCCTTCGAGGCCGAGCGTGAGGCCTCGCGCATGGTGACTCTCTACATTGGGAGCTAGTTTGCGCCAGAACAGAGGATTGATCTGCTGTTCGCGGGTTTATATAAAAATAAGTGTCAGTTCTTTTTTGAGCAATAAAATCACACCGGATGATTTGCGCAACAATTTTGCCGCTTGGTTCGTCAATACAATACAACTCTGTGGCTTGCGAGAGCACGCGTTCCTATTTTGCTGTCTTTCCAGTCGTAAAAATGAAGCTGCATTGGTTGGGAAACTGTAAATATATTCGATGGAAAGAAATTGATTCACACAAAGTTTATTATCTAAATGTAAATTTTCATTCTACACAATAATTTACTGTGCTTTTGCATAGCGAACTTTTTTGCCGTTTTGCGTTATTCGCTGCTCGCTAATTAGGAGTAGTTTCTGTGAATAAAGAGGGAAAAAGTTATTTTCAGCGAAAATTTGTGTCTTACATCATCTTGTGGGAGTAGAATCCTCATAAATTCTTCATTCTGGGTGCCAATAAATTCACTTAAATGCTTTAGCATCCAATGAGCTTTAATAATGATTGACTGGAGACTGTATCATTTTGAAGGATTTCTGGCGTATGACTGATTCATATTTATCATACATTTAAATTTCTTCATTTTATCTTTCGCATCAGACAGGGAAATGTTTTACAATTTGGTGACTTTACAGAACATTTTTAGCGCTCTCAGGGGGACAATGTGAGGGCCCGAGCTAAAGGTTAGGTAGGCTTTCTTTTTGTTAAAATAATATAGGTGTTTGTTTTGTCATGGACCAACTTTTTTTCGGTTCACTGCTGTCCTGTTTTTTCAACACCTACTGCTTTCTTCTTCAACTTTGATCTTGTTTCGTGAACTTCTTTCTCATCTTACTGTTTCTGTGCCCTTTCTGCATAGATTCCACGTTCCCTTAACTCCATACTAAATGGTGCCTTCTTCCTTCCTCTCTTTGGATCTCATTTGTTGAGGATAGGGAGGCTTAAACTAACTAATAATCTAATCTAATCTACAGAACATTTTGGTAAATTTTCATTTTAAAAAATGCATATCAAATTCACAGATTATTTCAACGCCTTCAAAACTTCACACAGGTTTTCCAGTTAATCATTTCATTATTTTGATTCGAACCTGAGAGCTCCCATCCATGACAAACAAACTAAATCGGGCTCTGAAAATTCTTTTTATTTCACTTGATGCAAATGCGAAGAAGCTTAATGACTATTTCTTCGGATGCGAAAAGCTCTGTAAATAGAATTAATTTTATTGATTGTTAAAAAGTGAGTTTTGTAGTGAATGAAGAAAAGGCAGATGCTTCATTTTCCGCTCATCCCACAAACAGCACAAGCGAGCAGCCCAGACTTTTGACCATCGATTTCTGTTTTGGATGAAATGTTATTGGTTCCTTAAACAGGTTCTTAGTTTCGATTGTGCCTCCTGATGTCTTTGATAACGCGGAAAATGACCAAGCTGCTAAACGTTTTGCTTGGAAGTTTTATTCAATGTAAATTGGTTGAGAAGGTGAGGCACTAGCTTTTACTTTAGAGGGAAGAGCCGACCGGCGTTTGATGTTGTTTTGTGCGTCTGTTATCGGCTTCCTCTCAGAGTACAATAAGGGCTAACATCAAAGGTCACCCTCAAGGACCTAGTTCGCTACGCTGAAACCTGCATAAGACACTCAATATACAATACGAGCAGCGGCTTCGGGCTTCCATGTTCAAACTCTCTTCCGATATTCAAATGTTCTCCTTTTCGGTGAAATTCGATACCGACTCGAGCAGAGTTTGTGACCATTTCATCTCGAGCCACAAGTCACATGAATTTCATCCGCAGACTCCATCAAGCCTCGTGGATAAGACGGGATGACTGTCCGATTTTATGATAAAAGGAAAACGACCTAACACTGAGCGAGCCAAACATTTTTTACGGTATCATAGCTGAACAAATATAATTGAAATCAGATTATGAAGATTTCGGCTTACCGTGGGTAAGTGATTAAATTTTCAATGGAATGCACTCCGGAGTATTTGAATAAAACTGTTTTGCATCACGTCTTCCAGGGATTTTCCTCCAATCGGTCCATTTCCTCTAGCGTGAATAATTGCTTCCAGTAACAACTACTGTTCACGCGTGCAATAAAATGAAACTTATCTTGAAATGCTTGGAGAAAAACAAAGGCAGACGTAGTTGAAATCCAAAGACAAAATATTAATTTCGTTTTTAGAACCCACCCCAATTGAAAATTGAGGACGGATCGTCGGTGGAACGGCGTTGGCCATACGGTTGTTTTTTGATTGGAATACGCGCGGTTTAGAAGTTAAATGTCCCCGTTATCGGATACAAAATCGCGCGCGAATCACCTGTGACCCGCCTTAAGGCCTGTTTACACCATCACTGAGTGCGCGCGTGAGCAGTGAAGAGAGGCTCAAGTCCCGCCCATTTGCTCTCGCTTCAGACGCAATGACCAACTCAATGGCAGTGCGGACGATGCTTGTCTTCATCGCGCTATTCGAGGCTTGTCAGTGTTATTCCAGTCACCGAACGGGGAGGGTGTGTCGTCTCTGCTCCCTCCCTACGCGTTCTCTTGGAAAATTGTCCTGTTGCGGCCGAAAAAGTTTATTTTTTTGAAGCCAGCTCTTCACCCACATTTTCCTCTTTCGCTTCTTCTTTATAGCCAAAACAACTGCTATAAAGAGGGGGCAAGCGCCATTGCATGTCGCCAAGCCACCATTATGCATCCTCTCTCTACCGCTTCCAGGAGCAGACTGAGGATTTTTACAGGAGCAGTTCTGCGCCACTGCTGAAAGTGCAGAATGACCGTGTCGACACTCTGACGCGACCAAGTACGTGACTGAGCGCGTGGTGAAGTTGCTCATCAATGATCGTGTAAACAGGCCTTTACGTACCGGCCGTGTACCGCCTCAGAACCAGATTCGAATCGCGGCTGGCCGTCCATGGATTATAGGTTAAAAAATCGCTCCCAGTTGCACGTGCCTCGCCTCACGGGGTGTACAATATTGCACTGGAATCTCAGGATCTTACAATACATTCACACTTAATACATCGTGAATGTATTGACCCAATAAGCTCAGTACAATATTGTACATCCAATGAGATCGATGCACGTGCAACCGGGAGCTCAGGTGCATCACACAATACATTAGAAAGGACATGGAATCCCACTCTTTCTTCAACTTTTATTACAAAAATTAAACATTTTCTACATTAAAATTTTCATGAATATCTTACTTCCATTAATCACAGCCTTCCCACCAATGGCACACCAAAATAATATAGGAATTTAACATAGAATCGCAATCCGTTTAAAATGCTGCATGTAACAAACAAATATCAACTACATAAACATAAGGGTGGGAATGAAATTTCCATTTCACGAAGTTCTTTTCAACGCTCGTTTACATTATAGATTAGATTATTAGTTAATTCAAGCCTCCCTATCCGCAACAAATGCGATCTAAAGAGAGGAAAAGGAAGGCACCGTTTAGTATAAAGGCAACACGTGGACTACGTTTTGGGACATATGTGTACCACTAAGTAAATTGCTCATTTGCATACCGGCGTAAATTAATAGCATTTAAATGATTTCACTACCTTTTTAGAATTGATTTTAGCACACCAGGTTAAAATTATCGTACACTTATATTTCTTACATTTTTATAAAGGACATGAATGGATTTGAGCAGTGCAGTCGGTTTTTAAATTCTGCTATTCACAATCTAACCGAACCAACCGTAGCAATCGCACAAATGTTTTAATCAATCAACGTTTTAAGAGAACGCGGAATCTGTGCAGAGATGGTACAAAAACAGTAAGTTGAGAAAAAAGTTCGTGAAATAAGATCAAAGTTGAAGAAGAAAGTAGGTGTTAAAAAACAGGATAGCAGTGAACCGAAAATAGGTGGTCCTTAACACCACAAAAACATTTTATTTCAACAAAAAAAGCCTACCTAACTCTTGGCTCAGGCCCTCACATTTTCCTCCCTAGGAGCGCGAGTTCCAATAGATACAATAGTTGTATCCCTCTGTGGAGCGTCTACATTATATCGCGTGTCCCACAAAAATGTCCCCGAGTTTTTAATTGATTATACCTCCGCTGTAAATTAACATATTTAAAATAAATTTTTTTCACAATGTAGCAAATTTTGTTTCTGTTTCGAATAGCCTAATTTTTTTAAAATCGTTTTATAACCCTTACTGAAAGAGGTAGAAAAACGAATTGTTGAAAGGAAAGGTTTTAAAAACAACAACACTGGTGTTCTTCTTCATTCTTCAGTACCTACTGTTAAAAATGATTTCACAATGATGTATCCTACATACCACCAAGTATTTAAACGCTCTGAGAGGTTATTTACTCCCTTATTTCATTATTTGAAGAAACCTAAATTGCAGTCCACTAACTATCAAAGAATTTTCAACGTATTGGAATCAGAAGCAACGAAAAACTGTAAAAAAGTTCGAAGAGCAATAAATGAAAAATTCCCAGAAAGGTACTCATCCGATAAGAAAACTTTGTATCCCGCAGTTAGAAAATTAAAAATAAATTGAATGCTACTCTTACCTTGTCAAACTTTTTCGTTGCTTCATGTTCTACTACGATGAAAATTCTTTGATCATTAGTGAGCTGCATTTTAGGTGTCTTCAAATGATGAAATAAGGAGGTAAGTAATGTATTGAGAAATGAAGAACACCAGTGTTGTTTTGATAACATTTCATTTGAAAAAATAGTTTTTCCACCCGTTTCAGTACATCGATCACTGTAAAGTGGCTATTAAACGATTTTCAAAAACTTAAATTTTCCGAAAAGGGAACAAAATTCATTGCATTGTGAAAAAAAAGACATTTCAAATGTTAATTTAAAGCAGAGATATAATAAATTAGAAATACATTTTGTGGGATACCCGGTATACACAAGGTGTTGTGTGATGCGATGCACATACTTCAACCATTTACAGATAAACGCAAAATAAAACGATTTTCACGAGTGGCAAAAACCTCAAAACTTCCTTGTTTTCGAGAAATGATGACCTGAAATAATTATAAATTCCTGTAGGAATAGCCTGAAGCGCGCGCCAAATAAGTTAGATGTTATTCATTGGCTGCATGTCAAGCCCATTCTAGCGGGAATCTAAAATTGTTTAAGGCCATCATTTCTCGAAAACAAGTTTTGAGGCTTTTGTCACTCATGAAAATCATTTCATTGTGTGTTTTTCTGTATTTGGTTAAAATACGTGCATCCAATTACACAACACCCTTTATATATATGTATATACTATTCTTGATATGTCTATACATCAAGAAATAAACCTATAAAATATATCTTATTATACTTTTTCTTATAATACAGATATACATCAACTCAAGTGTACAGAGTGCCTTTTCAACACTCATGTACAATGTACATTATATATTTAGTGTTCTCGATAGATCTCTCAAATATTTAGACTTTATAGAAATGATTTGCCCGCAGGGAACACTTTAAATATCATTAAAGAACACAACAAATGGAATTAGAGTTACAATGTATGTTTTCAATGCCCTTCCTCAGCTGGGTGACCAATGAACCAGCAAAAAAAAATTTTTGCAAAAAAATGCATCATTTATAAATTACATACGAAGGCACTTAAAATTGACTGAATGTGCTTGTTTATTGACTGGATGCTGAATAGCATTTTATACAACAAGTTCAAACACTGAAAAGTATTTCATTAGAAAACCAAATGGAAAATAAAGGCAAAGAATAGCACAAAAGAATTTCCTTGCATTACTAATGCGGTTGTACAGAAAAAACTAGAGCACAACTAGCTAACGCAATTATCCACCAAAAAAGTATTTACAATAAACCATACCTTCAAATGATAGATAGGGTGCACTGTTGCACAGGACTCAATGCCCAGAATTACAAATCTTGAAAATAAATTAAACAAGAGAATAGTTGAAGACAGAAAGACGAGCTGACATGGTGATGAAAATGGCATGGTTTTCAGCTAATTTATATCGTTCTCGGTACCTGACAGTGCGGGATGTGTTGTTGGCACTTTTGGGGGAACTTGTGCCTGGCCTTTTCTGCCGTATGATTTTTGTCGGCAGCCTCTGAATACAACATCCGAACACAACTTCCTCAGTCAGCGGCTTCGGATCGAGAGTCAGAACCCAGCATCCAAACACGGGACTTCTCTTCACCGCTGTTAGCTGTTTCTCTGTTACACTACGGATGGTCTCTCGATTCGATTTCAACGGTCGACTGTAACGATGGGTGACCACTAAACATCTTACTCGGGGGAGAAACCGGCGAGCACTTGGAGGACACGTACCCTCTAACGGGATCATCGCGCCTTCGCATTGGCAGACGCGGGGCCGAGGTGGGTCAGTAGTCCCCCGTACTTTGTCCTGACCGTTCCAACTGTCACTTTGCTCGCTTCTCGAGACTTCAATATAAATGAGTGAAGCCAGTGTTTTCCTCTGTGAGAAACAATTGATAGTTTACCGTAATTTCTTTCCATTACCAATTGATAGTTTACCGTAATTTATTTCCTTTACCAATTGATAGTTTACCGTAATTTCTTTCCTTTACCAATTGATAGTTTACCGTAATTTCTTTCCTTTACCAATTAATAGTTTACCGTAATTTCTTTCCTTTACCAATTGATAATTTACGCTCCTATTTTCTCAACTGATAGTTGCTTTACGTATTTCTCACGGTGTTTTCTTATGTCGCAACTGATAATTTCCCTGGTTTTTTCACTTCTAGCAAAATTTCATGACACAGTCGGACCGGAATACGCGGGTGGGCATGCACTGGTGCTTGGCCAGTCCGGTCCGAACTCGCTTCAGGGCGGGTCAGAGGAGGAATCCTTCCGCTGCAGTGCGGCGTGTCCCGTGAGGGCCCGCCTCTTGCCATTTTCTACCTTATGTGGCTATTATTAGTTTGTCAATAGACTATCTCTGCCAGTGTGGTTCATTCTCCTTCTGCAGTTTGTCATGACTGTTTTTGTTATGGCGCTGTAGATCTATGGCGCTAGATCTTGAAGATGTTATGGCGCTCAATGTTATGGATGTAGATCAAGAATGGATAACATCTTGAAGATGTTATGAATGTAGATCATGAATGGATAACATCTTGAAGATGTTATGGATGTAGATCAAGATTTTATGGCGCTAGATCTTGAAGCACGCGATCGTGTTCTCTGGTGCTCATTGGTGACTCCCCCGGGTTGTCATCCTTGTGCTCTATTCTCTGCGCTATCCTATTTCTGGTGTACTTCTTGCTCTGGTTGTTTGCTTGGTAAGATAAATTAAACTGATTTTGCCTAAACTGATTTTGCCTAAACTGATTTTGCCTAGTCCCGATTCGGGCGGTACTGTTGTTGAAGTTCTGTATTGGTGTTAAATATTGAGTGTTTCCGTAGCTAGCCGCGAAAATGTCGGACCTAGGTTTCTTAAACAAGCTGCGAGGTACCTGGCGGGCTCAGGTTACCTAGCTCCATGAAAAGGTGCGAACAGAGATTGATTCGATGAATCAAATGACTCGCCTAACTTGTTTAGCCAAAATTGAGAAGTTGGGTGCTGATCTAGACAAAATTACCCGTGAAGTCTCTGAACTTGTTTGGTCTTCCTCGGACGACACCTACGACTTTGATAAAGAAAACGAATCGTGTGTATCGTACTTTCAAAAAGTTATTGAGTGTACAACTTTTTTGAAGTCAAGAGTTGACACGCCCGGCGTTAGTTCAGTTGGTGCTGCCTCTGGTCAATCTCAAGTTCCACACAAATTAAAACTCCCAGAGATGCCGTTGCCGACTCACAGCCATGGTTCAGACGAGTGTTTGAGTCACTTCTTGAGGAGCTTTGAGTCAATAATTGACAAGTACCAACTCTCAAGCTATGAGAAATTTATTTTCTTGAAACGGCAATTGAAAGGAGAACCTTTAATTCTTATTAATTCCCTTGGGGAAGCAAAACAATCTTTCAGTTGTGCGAAGTCACTCCTAGAGGAAGCGTTTGCAGGTGAGGTGGTGCAGAAGTTCGATGTCATCAAAAGATTGTCAGAGTTAAAATTGAAGCATAATGGCAGTGCTTACGAGTTCGTGAGGGAGATGAGGGTCGTTGCTGACCTATTTGAGAACTTTGACATCAGCACAACTGACGTCTAACAGTACTTTGCTTGGACTGGAATGTCATCAGAGCACCAAAATCAACTTGTTCTTATTTGTAATGAAAACAAGCCATCTTTCGATGATATAAACTAGAATATTTTCAGAGCTTTAGATCGCTGTAAGGAGAGCTCTGCTAAAGTAGCAGGGTACAAGCCAAAACAAATGCTTCCCTCTAAGAGTACTAGTGTAAGTGGCCTTACCACTAGAGTGAGTTTTCAGCCCGCTAGTAACTTGCGTGTCAATAAACCGATGTTTTGCAGTCTATGCATTGTTAGGGGTGGTGATAAAGTAACGTCACATTCCACGGCGAATTGCCCAGAATACTCTACTCCTGACGCTAAACGGCACAGACTCGAGTCCCTGGGCGCGTGTACCACTTGTGGTTATGGCAACCATGTAAAACAAAATTGTAAATTTAAGTTTCAAAAAGTTTGCCTTCATTGTGGTGGAAAGCACATGACTTTCCTGTGCTCTAGCGAGGATACTGCTAAACGCAGCCCAGTTTCTGACCCTGCTCGCAATAAGAAAGAAAAAGTGAAGTCCAGAGCTGATCAAGTAAAGGAAAACTCTAACGTAACTGCATCAGTCGTGTGGACTGGATCAGCCCTACAGATTCAAACGGGCAGTAAATCTATCTTGCCAACATTTACTTGCTCCATTGGTAACGCTGTTGGTATCAGAGCACTGAAGGACTCGGGTTGTCAGGCCAACTTTATCGAGACGCGCCTTGCTGATGAGCAACAGTTGAAGGTGATAAGGGATAACTTTCACGTTACTGTCAACGGTTTCAATGAGTCTCAAACCTACTTGACTAAAGTCGTTCAGTTGGATTTAACATTAAACGATCAAATTCATTCACTGCAAACTATCTTTGTGCCCGATCTAAAAGTAAAATTGAACTTGCCGGGTCTTTCTCGAATTGTCTCTCATTTTCAGCAAAAAGGCTATGAACTTGCCGACTCCCTCTTGTCATGCCGAACTGACGAGGTATCCGGTATAGGCTTTGTGCTTGGTACTAGTAACCCAGATATTTTGCTGGAGTCTCAGGTGTCCTTTGGTCTGCCGCCTCGCTCGGTGTTCTCGGTGACTGAAGCAGGGGTTTTGCTGATGGGAAACACTGATCAAATTCTAAATAATCTTGAACATTTGTCATTTGCAACAAATTCATCAGTTTGCAGTTGCAATGTCGCTACTTCAGATTTGCTTCCTGCTGGAAATGATCTTGACGAGAGAGACGAAAAATTAGACCGCAGGGGTACTTCTGACCTAATGGCGGAAACCAATGTGTCGATCGTCTGTCCCACTAAAGATTCTATCTTAGACCAAACGTTAATTCAGCTTGCTGAAGATTCTCTTGCGGAACAGTCGAATAGATATCTTAATTATGATACAAAGTATTATCCCGAAGAATCGGCTGAGGTGAACGACAGAGTGGTAAATTTTGCCTTAAATAACGGCTCACGTGACTCTGACGGACGAATAAAGATGCCTCTACTCTGGAGGTCTGAGGTTTCTCACTTACTGGGTAGCAATTTTAACCTTGCCAACAGTATTTTGAGGTCTAATTTGCGAAAGTACAGAGGTATTCCCGATCGCTTAAAGATGATTGATGAGTTTTTCTTGAGCAAGAACGGTCGGGTGTTATCGAAAAAATCGATGACCTCGCAGAATTCATGAGAGAGCATCCAACGCATAGTTTTCTGGCTCATATGCCAGTTTTTAAATTAAATAGAGCCACTACAAAGTGCAGGGTTGTCTTTTTC
This sequence comes from Platorchestia sp. MABIK, assembly GCA_014220935.1. Lineage (NCBI taxonomy): Eukaryota > Metazoa > Arthropoda > Malacostraca > Amphipoda > Talitridae > Platorchestia > Platorchestia sp. MABIK. The sequence goes on from JACJUY010006719.1 coordinate 28,640, forward strand.
TCCAATTTGTGCGAGGCAAGCGGTAGCAAGGCTATTAGCCATAATCGGGCGATGCATTTTGGGCCCGCTTTGAACCAAAAAATTACCAGTGCCCTGTTACAGCTGAGGTTCGGTAAGAAGCTTCTCTGTTTCGATTTGAAGAAGGCTTTCCTTCAGATAGCCCTTAACGAGGTAGATTCTAATAGATTACTCTTCCTCTGGTTCAGGATCGCGACTGAAAATGATTTTCCAATAGTCGCATTTCGGAACCATAGTCTGAGCTTTGGACTCCGCTGTAGTCCCACTCTTCTCATGCTATCCCTGTACAAGATCCTGTGTCTCGATGCCATGAGTGACGACGAAGAGCTAAAAAAGTTCAAATTATTATTGTATGCTCTCATGTACGTCGATAATGGCGCACTTGTGGGAAATTCAACCCAACTACAGAGGGCTTACACTAAGCTGGACAGCGTGTTCAACCCTTACGGGTTCGAGCTGCAGCAAAAGGTAACGAATGACGCAGAACTGCAGGCACGGATAAAGGAAGAAACTGGGGAAGTTGTCCCCGCGGAAGTGAATTTGTTGGGCATGGTCTGGGATCGTGCTAACGACTCGCTGTCCACGAAAAAAATTAACTAGAATCCTCTTGCTAATACGAAGCGCCTCATTTTGAAAGAAATTGCTAGTCAGTACGACGTCTTCAATGTTCAGGGACCGTGCTTAAACCGTGCGAGACTGTTTATGCACTCATAGCAGTCAAACAGCTCACTTTCGTGGGACTCGCTCCTGGACCGTAGTTCTCTAAGACAATGGAAGAACATTTTCGCTCTGGCTAACGCTACTCCTGTTGCAGTAATGGATAGATTTGTCGGCAATAGAGAAGACCGATACAAACTGATCGCGTTTTGCGATGCTAGTAAGGCAATGTATGCCTCGGTACTGTATATACAAAATTTATCTAAGAATGAAGTGAAATTTGTTGCTGCTAAAAACAGAATAGTAAATAAGCAACTGGAAGCGAAGAGCGTGCCCACACTTGAACTGCAGGCTGTATGTAACCTTGGGAGTTGGATGCTCATCGACACTTACTCGGAACTTTCCGGGGACAAGTGCTTGTTGCCCATTGATATTTGCAGTCTGCAATTGTATACAGACAGCATGATCACTTTGCAGTGGTTGAATTCACATGTTCACAAGTTGGACAAAATGCAACGAAAGCCTGTGTTTGTCTTGAATCGATTGCAGTACATTGAACGCAAGTGCTTGAACTTCCCAATTTTGCTCAGTTTCGTCGGAACAGACGTAAATCCCGCAGACTGTTTGTCTAGACCAGTTAGCTATAAGCAGCTGCAGAAGATGGAGTACCTCTAGGGTCCTAAAATTTTATTGGAGGAAGCTCCCACATCGTTTGAGGTTCATATTCCTAACCCGAATGCTGCACATCTACCTGATGTACATGTAGAAGTTTCCCTCTCTGCCAAATGTGCAGCAGCCGACGCTCAGGTGACTCATTTAGTGCCTCTCGATCGTTTCTCGTCTGTCGACAAACTCGTTAGAGTTCATGTGTACGTCAGAAAATTTGTCAATAAATTAAAGTTTCGAGCTAAAATAAGGACCGGAATGTTTAAGTCTTTCAGAAGTCGAGATGATGTGCACCTGCGCGAAGAATCCGTGAGGCACATTTTGGCAGTCGATCAACTGATAAATTTCCCGGAGGAATTTGACTTCTTGAAAAATGGGGCAAAGAGCACTAAAGATTATCCTGTCCTTTTTAATAAGTTGAATCTGTTTTTGGATGATGAATTCATCAAACTAAAAAGCAAATTTGATCGCTGGCGTACCGACCAGCGATACTGTTTACCGACTCTCCTTTCTAAAAGGAGCAAACTCACGACCATGATAATTCGTGATGTCCACGGGAAAATGGCAGATTTCGGTTACTATTGTGTGCTATCTTACTTGAGGAAACAATTTTGGATCGAAAATGTCTTCACCACGGTGAAAAAAGTGCTGAAAACTTGCGTCCATTGTAGACGCATGAATGGCATGAGGGTGAAACTAAATCAAAGCCCTTACCAGGATTTCAGAGCTGATCCACCCAATGTCCCTTTCGGATTCGTTTTCTTTGATCATTTGGGACCAATAAACATCTCCACAAAAAGTGTGGATCCTTTGTGTCACTTGTCTCTGGAGTCGTGCAGTTAACTTGAAGATTTGTTATGATTTGACTGTCAAAAGCTTCTTGCGCGCGTTGCAGATGCATGTGTTTGAGCACGGCCTGCCGAGTAGAGTATTCTCTGATCTAGGTACTCAAATCGTTGCCGGTGGGAATATAATGAGCGACTTCATCAAAGATGTTGAAACCCAAAGCTACCTTTTGCAAAATTCGGTCAAATTTGAAGGATTTCAGCAATACTTCAAAGGTAACAGCTCTTTGGGATACTTAGTGGAGGTCTGTGTAAAGTTTACTAAACGGTTGATTTTTTGATCCACCCGCAATGTGGTACTTGACCATTCAGATTTTGAATTATTAATTTCCCAGACAATTTATTTGATAAATGCGCGTCCGGTAGCTTTCAAAGAACCGCTGCGTGACAATACCGCTGACGACGTACCCGCTCCTATCACGTCTGAACTTCTGACAAAGGGACGGGAGTTGGTTGTGCTTAATGTGATCCCGGCCTTGCCGTCCGATACCGCTGACGATCCTGATTGGGTACAGACCCAGAGTACGGTGAGTAATTTGCGGAAAGATTTCCAAAAGCTGAACGAGGTGCGCGCCAGACTGGTAGAATTGTATAATGAAGAGTTCATTAAAACCTTAATCGACCAAGTAATTGACTCGACTGACCGTAACCGACCTGTTACGCACACGAAAATTCAAGTAGGCGACGTAATTCTATTGAAGGAACCACACTTGAAACATATGCAGTACCCTATGGCGATAGTTCGTAAGGTGGTCACGAACAGAAGAGGGGAAGTAACGGGAGTGGCAGCTATGAAGGGAAAAACGAGAGAGACCGTGAAGCGGCACGCTACATCGGTCGTTCGGCTGTTGAGCCCTACTCAGCAGGAATTTCCTGAGGGTTTTCAGGAACCGGTGGCTTGCCCCGACACTGCCCAGTTGCGCAGATCGCCGCGATTTGGTAAAAGTAGGTTTAAATTATGGACCCAAATGGGCCCATAATTGGACCCAAATGGGCCCATAATTGGACCCAAATGGGCCCAATTTTAAGTAGTTGTAGCGTATAGTAGAAACAGCCCGACACTCGTCTTACCGTTATACGAGCTACGGGGTTGTTTTTGCCGTTTGTACGCAGGTTTGTGTACAATATGGTAAATAGCCGTTTCCTTGAAGAGTGCTTTAGATAGCACGAAGTCATCTTATAGAATTAAGTTCAAAGTTACATATAACCCTAAAATTGTACCGAAAATGGTACGCTCTCGTATTTGTGCTAGCTCTTATAAGCTAGTGTTTAAACTTGTGAAAATTATCTGAATCTGCAGATAAAAATTGATCTTGTTGCACATTGTTTGATTGCTTAGAGTATTTTCTAACTAAAGCTTAGCTTTTGTACGTAAATTCCTGATTTGATTTCGATGACCCACTTTACCGAAATCAAATCCCGCCCCTCGCAGTGATGAAAATAGCATGATTTTCAGCTAATTTATTTCGTTCTCGGTACCTGACAGTGCGGGATGTGTTGTTGGCATTTTTTTTGGGGGGGGGGACTTGTGCCTGGCCTTTTCTGCCGTATGTTTTTTGTCGGCAGCCTCTGAATACAACATCCGAACACAACTTCCTCAGTCAGCGGCTTCGGGTCGAGAGTCAGAACCCAGCATCCAACCACGGCACTTCTCTTCACCGCTGTTAGCCGTTTCTCTGTTACACTAGGGATGGTCTCTCGATTCGGTTTCAACGGTCGACTGTAACGATGGGTGACCACTAAACATCTTACTCGGGGGAGAAACCGGCGAGCACTTGGAGGACACGTACCCTCTAACGGGATCATCGCGCCAGTGCATTGGCAGACGCGGGGCCGAGGTGGGTCAGTAGTCCCCCGCACTTTGTCCTGACCGTTCCGCCTGTCACTTTGCTCGCTTCTCGAGACTTCAATATAAATGAGTGAAGCCAGTGTTTTCATCTGTGAGAAACAATTGATAGTTTACCGTAATTTCTTTCCTTTACCAATTGATAGTTTACCGTAATTTCTTTCCTTTACAAATTGATAGTTTACCGTAATTTCTTTCCTTTACCAATTGATAGTTTACCGTAATTTCTTTCCTGTACCAATTGATAGTTTACAGTAATTTCTTTCCTTTACCAATTGATAATTTACGTTCCTATTTTCTCAACTGATAGTTGCTTTACGTATTTCTCACGTTATTTTCTTATGTCGCAACTGAAAATTTTCCTGGTTTTTTCACTTCTAGCAAAATTTCATGACACAATCGGACCGAAATACGCAGGTGGGCAAGCTTAGGTGCTTGGCCAGTCCGGTCCGAACTCGCTTCAGGGCGGGTCAGAGGAGGAATCCTTCCGCTGCAGTGCGGCGTGTCCCGTGAGGGCCCGCCTCATGCCATATTCTACCTTATGTGGCTATTATTAGTTTGTCAATAAACTATCTCTACCAGTGTGGTTCATTCCCCTTCTGCAGTTTGTCATGACTGTTTTTGTTACATGGACGTAAAAAAATGAATAAAAATGGTCATCATGAAAAGGAAAACAATAATTGCAATATAAAATGACACAAATGCACATCTCTCTTGGACCCTGTAGGAGTGCTAAGTCCCAGAAAGAGCAAGAGTCATACAACGTGGTGCTACTTTTTGGCCATGATACATATTTACAGCAATCGATTTTTCATTATAAACTCAGAGTTTTGGTTATCACCAGCGTTTTTCTCTATTCTTGTTGGCACTGAAACAAAGCTCTGTAAAAAACAGATTGGTCTTATTTAAACTTCAATGTTTGCATTTGCACTTATTAATATCGTGAAAATAAGTAACTTATAGTAACGTCAATACACGTTTGAAAAAATCTTTGCAGCCACTCTGTAACACATGAGTTATAATATTAAATTTATATTTCTTTAAAGAATCTCTCAGAAAAATTATTATTGTTCTTATATACAGAATGCAATTACGCCTCCCATAATACAACAACGGTATATTCAGGAGAGGGGATAATGAAGGGACCATTTAGAGGACATCGTTTCATGCGAACATGTGTCCACACACAGGATACCGAAAGCACTATATAAATAATTTTGTACTCCAATTATCACAACTCAAACACGATTTTAAAAAAACAATTTAGCTCATTCAATTCTGTTTATAAGCCACAAATAATTAGGCAAGAAAAATCGTAGAAGTAGAAATGTAACAAATCATGGGGAAAGAGCCATTGTGCATCTACTAACATAATTTTCTATTAACATAGCGGGGTACATAGATGAATGCCTATTTCTTTATTTACCAAACTTTCCACTAAAACTACTTGAAATAAGTTCACATAAATAATTTTTTTTTCTTCAAGCTTACAATGTTCATGAATATAACTTGCAAATGAATCAAGTGAATGTGAACTGTTCTGTAAACTTGTTCAGTGAGCTATCCAGAGTACTTTGATATGAATACCACTGCTCAAGTGCCAAAACAGCCGGACGAACAACACTTCACAAACTAAGTTTAAAAAATGGAACTTAGATTGAGCTCGCCTACCAACGTGCAAATCTAAAGATGAGCGTAACGGTCAATCGCCTCAACATCCCGGTAAACAAGTAATACAACATCAATAAACATGCTTTTAGCATCTGATGCAATACTAATTCACTATTTATCTCATGCAATAATTGCGAAGAACACAGTCACAAGAAAAACTCACACCAATAGCGACCTTGCAAAGTCGGTAACTTCCAGTACATCACACGATGACTCACAGTCATGAACTGACAGATCGCGCAGCCGCTCGCAGTGCTTTGAATGAGCCCCTAGATCAAATTTTAAGTTACCCTAAAAATTGGCTCACGGACACTAACGTTTGAATGTCCGAAATAAATTTTTGGAGAAGTACACAATACTAGACGACAAAATATTGCAGATATTTCACGTGAGTATGTGAGGTTGTATTAGATTATGTTTTCTTGTTATTCAATTCTAATTCAAATTGGCATGGCTAGCGTAAAATAACAATTGGTCTTAATTTTTTCTAAGGACTGGGGTATATGACATGTTTAAAATGCACGCAACGACTACATTCGTTTTTTACGGTTAGAGTTAAAAATTTGGTGACATTGTTAATTAAAATATACTAATTCTTCAAGATCGAATATTTGAAAACAACTTGAATAAGTATCCTTTCATGATAATTTGGAAAAACCGAATTTTAAAGCTGATCGTGAAATTACGTACATTTGCTGCTTTAACTCCTGCGTTATTTTTCAAACTATTTCAGCTCATTGGTGACATTTCATTGAAGAATGAAATGAAAACACACCCTCAGCAATCGTAAGCACATAAATGAACGCAAGTGAGCGCACCGATGCTTTTATTGTAAGCATAGGAAAGTAAAGTGTTCATTTATTATGTTGTGAATATTTTGGGAGAAGAATGAATGTAAAATAAAATTGTCGACGTTTTGTTTTTAGCATAATTGTTTTTAGTGTACGCGACAAGGTCAAAACCCCCGTTTGATGGGTGACGTCCATCCATTATACGCTCGGCGATAATTCACTGCAGCACACTACCTGCAACACACCACCGGCAGCACACCACCGGCAGCACACTACCTGCAGCACACCACCTGCAGCACACCACTTGCAGCACACCACCTGCAGCAC
>JACJUY010006719.1:35628-46874 GCA_014220935.1 Platorchestia sp. MABIK
ACCAGCCTATAAATCGTACATAATCGACCACCACGTCCTTAATCCACCGGCGATCCGTCCTTGATTTTCAATTGGGACGTAATGCCCGCTTATTGAATTGAAGCAAACTTACTGGACTAGTACGAAGAGTCCAAATCAAGTTCCGAAAGACAGCTTGACATCCAGGAGGACGTCCATTTCTTAAATGCTACGAACATATTTTTCCACTAGGTACTTCCAAAGTGATGATTGCGAGCAAGGACGCCTGGGAAATATTTTACTGGAGCTGTCCAGCATGGCCTCATTCCCAACTTAGAATCTATAGAAGAAAGTAAAGCTTTTTAAATTGGGTCCATATTAGCTTCTGTAGAACAACGCTAAAAAAATGAAATTCAGCTCAAGAGCCACCCGTTTACCAATATTAAACGGAAGCACGCGTCATCTCCTAGCCCAGTGGTATTCATTGCGCAGCTCTTGAAAAATTTATAAATTCATTCATTATTATATAATTTATGTAATACACGCTAACTTACAGTTGCTGTTACTCTCTCAAGCAATGCGTCCCCACGGAAGTGGCTCTCTTGCAAAATTAGGGAATTACATTGTCCTAAGCAAACACTTATAAATGTGATTGTATCAATTTACCAAGCTCATGGTTCGACATTCAAAACTTGACGAACAATATGTTTCACAATTTTCAATTTGACCAGTCAGTGATACTAGTGACCAAACTATTTGAATGACGCTGCCATACACTGTTGACATGAAGAAGAACCATTTGAAACGTGTATTCGATATTCACGGCTGCGTATTCTGCACCCTCTACCTCAAGTGACCGATGGGTATAGGATTGATCTCTATATCTGTAATGTAAGACATGTACCTTGTCGAAATTTCCAGTTACTGACTACCGCCCACTCACATCCCCGCTAAACGGAAGAGCGAAATTCAAACACGGATGTCATCCGCGCTTGTATCAGATAGCAAAATAAATCATTTTTTACATCTGTTCAGGGTTAAAACACTCACTTAAGGGTCAGGTTAGGTTGAATTAAGGCCCCCTCACACGCGCAAATATGTCTGGAGACATATCTGAACTGGTGCCGAATTCGTGAGTTTGGACGCTCATTTCGGGTTGGCACAGACTGTATGAGGCAGATGAGCCATGCTTGATAATTTTGGAGCGACCGGCTGCAAACCTCGACACCACGTCAGTGTCCATCCAGCCTTCGTGGGTGGTGCACGCCTGTACTCTGCCTCTCTCCCTCCTTGCGCACTCCATTAAGTACTTTCCCATTTGTATATTCATTACTTATTTGAAACAATTCTTTAGCGCATTTTGAACGAGCTTTTATATTTCTTTTTTCTCTAATTCATTTCAATTAAAGCGAATCCCATCAACTGTACGAACTCGCCGTCTGGAGCCGCCTTTCTTGTGCGTGCTCTCCACCTAGCTGCTACTGGCATACTGAAGTGTGTGCCAGTCTCCGCCAAGTTTGAAGTGTGTTGTTTGCATCGTGTGCGGGGTCTTGAGACCGTCAGACCAAACTCAGTTCAGATTGTCTGCGGAAAAATTCGTACGTGTGAGGGGGCCTTTAGAATAGGATAGGTCAAGTTGGGTAAGTTAGGTTTTGGTTCATTTAAACTAAAAATCATGACTATGAACTGGTAACCTTGAAAAGACGATGAGAACCGTTGTTGTTACCATTTTGGAATTATTAATATCAATAAAACTAGACGCTAAAGCGTCCATGAACTTGCAATGGAACTCAACTGAAACATAACCGCCTCAGGACGCTCGAGCGTAACTGAGAAGAATCTCTCAAAAAATATTCAGGGCAGCCTTGAACGCCTGCATATCATTACAGTTGATCACGGATTCGGGCAAAGAATTCAATGTCAACTCAGATCGGGGCATAAAACATCAATGAAACTACTGTGCAGTGCTCCTCACAACAGTCTCCAGTATAAAGGTATGGGCTTCAGTGACCGCTCGATTATTTCACTCAAAGATTTTGAAAACATGGATTGAGTAATATAACCGATAACCCACAATGTTGAATACCTTTTTAAACACACAGAGGCACGCAACATTCTGCCTATGGGATAGGTTACCAAAATTATTCTGGGCATACAACTGGCCAGCTAGGCAGCAGTGTAGCTCAAACAGAGAAGCGAATTACCAAGAATGCATGGAAATAATTTTGGAATACGCTATTCTCACCGAAATAATGTATATATCTGGCGTAGAAGCCTAGCCATGTATACTTGAACCTCATGAGACAAGACGCCTAGAAGACGCCTCAAATGTAAGCTTCTCATCGAAGAGAACACCGAGTATCTTCAAAAAGCAGAACCTCTGTGTTATATTGTACCTAATTCTCATAGGCGGATGTTTGGTTAGAGGGATTAGAGATCTTCTGACAATCGTTGATTTAGCCTTGTCTGCACTTAGCGGGAAACTCTATGCAGAGCACCATATTAATCTGTAAAAAGTTTATTTGTTCCAGGACTGAGCGATTGAGTCACGCACACTTGGCGTTCAGAATTATAGCTCACTGAGAGGAAACATCAGCAAAGTTTTTCACAGTGTTCTTCAACGAAGAGTGCATGTCACTATCGCACAACACGAACAGCAAAGGGCCAAGAACGCTACATTAACATTAACATTAATTGCCCTTGGCCACCTTGTTTGAAACACTCAATTGTGCAGCCGTTCACGGATACACTCTGCATTAGCTCACAAACAACAGATTGACAAGACCATTCCACCTAAATATCGAATGACTCCAACTTGTACACCAGACCCAAGTGGATGACTTTTTCGAAAGTCACATGAAGTCCAACAGAACGAGGCACCGCGCCTCATAGCGACGATCTTACACCGGTCTGATTCATAAATGCAATGCGGATTGGGATTTACTCAAAATTCACTGCTATGAAAACGATTGAGACAGTTAAATACAAGACTGATTACTTGCATCTTTGTTCCATTATTTGAATTCGCTGTTAAAGTTAGCCTTAAGTAGAAAATTTTAATCTTTTCATGTTTGAATTGCACATTATGCACCACCAGTTTCACAAAATATACAATTCGCTTGTGCTGCATGTGCAGAGACTGCCTAGGTGTTTGAAAGTTCCATTTAATGCTACTAACCTTGCTTAAACGCACTGATAAACTTTTCGCTGGTCGTAAGCATTAATGCACGTGCTTAAGTGATTATATAACTGGTAGGTTTTTCTAGTTAATTCGCTGCCACCATCACGGAGAAGTGAGAAATACACAATCATTCATGGGATCATTATTAAATTCCATAAAATAAATGTTCCACAATGCTAGAGTTATCACTAATGAGATACATTCGTGCCAATTGATGGCTTAAATTTTTTTTAAGCAACATTTTTTCTTTTCCTAAACCAGCTGGTTATGAGACAGTGATAACAAGCGAATGAATTTTATTACTAGATGATTATTTGCGTGGAATGATTTACTAGACACTTCTCTATAACATTCTGATAATGCTACGAGATATAAGCGATGCACTTAAGAGCAAATGAAAGAATTTAGTTTTGACTTGAAAATCGTAGACAACGTCATGGCAGTAGTCCGGTGGTGATTCTGATGCTGACTTTGTATCCAAAGATTCCCATATTGAGCTTGTGTTGCAGGGAATTGAGGAATGAGAGCGGTAAAAACATTATACATCACGGAATCATTTTTCAAAAGTATCATGGATTCCTTCATATCGAAATGAAGAGCTTGAGACTCTGAAAAATAAACGATGCATACCGACAACAGGATAAAGTAGCTATTTTTTCTCTGTACGTATGTAGAGCCAAAATTTAGACGTTCAGTTGTATCAAAGGTCTCGCTTAATAGACTCTCGGCAACCAGGGCACTTAAGCAAGCCGAACGAAACAAACGCTGTGTTCTAACGAGCCCGCGTTTGAGACAAAAATTCGAGTCATTCTAAATTACAGGAAATTATGCCATTGAATGTCAGTGCAAATACTTATGCTGACAAAGCAATGTCCAATTCGGTTTGGTCAGGTTCACCTTCGGTTCAGGTTAGTAACAAGTTAACTAAAGGCCCTATTACACGGTGCAACACTTTGCCTCGACTACGGCGACTGAAATGACGCAACTTGTGGGTGAGCTATTAGACGAGACAACAAGTGTGGCGTTGACTGTTGCTGAGGAAGGTTGTTGTTCGCAATGGCTGCGGCATGGGACATTGAAGAGGAGTGTTTGCTAGTAGTTGTGACTGCTGCTGCTTGTATTGTAGAACAGGAAAGAGAAAAAAGGAAAGACCGAGAAGTGTGGGTCCAGCCATGGCTTCAGAGAAAAGAACGTAGCAGTTACAATACTATTTTTAATAAATTAGGTTGTGAAGATGAAAATCTTTTCCGTAATTACCTTCGCTTAACTCCAGAGTTAATTACTCATCTTTTGCGATTGGTTTCCCCATACATAGAGAAGGAGAAAACTTCAGAAATTTTCTTCAGAAACAGTTAATAAAAACACTACAACTACGAATCGAGGTATAGATAATGTAGTTTATGTTTCTTAACTCACCTTATGGTTTATGAAAAAAAAAGAAAAAGAAAAACAATGTTTATTTTCAAAAAAATTATTTCATGAGATGCAGAACACATTCAATATTAAGAAATTTCTTAATATAGTCATTATTTAATAGACAATCATACGAGGCGAACTATAGCCGTGTCGGGGGCTAATTATGTTATTGTGCGTCACAGCTACTTNNNNAATGTCCAAAAATCATCGCGAAACACAATACGCATATCTAGCAGCACGTAAACAAAGTATGAACTTATGGTTTTTACTTGTTAAATCTCTGACCACTTTATTTAATCATAAAATACCACCTGGCAAACATCCAATTATATTAGAGAAGTGACCGCACTTGAAAGTGAAACATACGAGTATTACGTGTTTATGGTAAATGGCAATTTCCCGCCGATTTTGAACAGCAATAACCGGAAATCAACTAACTATGTAACTGCAAAATATATTATTCTTTATGTAGCTTGTACTTACATTCCATAGCATAGAACATTGATGAAATCCTTCTATCATCAATTGTACAACGGATCGAGACCATATTGAACCAAACGGAGACGGTGTCGCAGACATCCTCACAATACGACGATCAGTCGAGCACTGGTCCGCACCTTCTCCGTCGCACTGAACTGCACGAAGTTGGCGAACAAGCGCTGCAATCAAAACTCGCGCTGCAACTGCGATTAGTTCACTCCAGACGCATCCGCCGCTGCTTCCAGGCGCAATAATTGCACCGTGTAATAGGGCCTTAAGTGGAAGATATTAAACATCACCAGAAATCGGAATGAATGAATGAATGAATAGTAAAATAAATCGAACACATACCCTAAAATCATGTATAAGAAAAATTCTGAAAAAATATCTATGGTATCGCGCGGTCCCGTCAGTGAGGTATGCTATTTTTGCGGTTGTCGACTCATGAATCTTCGCCTCGTCTGGAAATCAATGATCGCTTCCAGACTCGACAACGACAGGTAGATCGAGGATCCGTCGCGAGCAAGGGAGCGGAAGAAAATTGAGGATCTGTTTCAGGAGAGCCAAGGCAGCGAATCAGAGGGTCCTTCGCTGGAAAGGTTGAACACAAGAGGACTACAAATAGTTTAGCTGTAACGATGTGTGAGTATACCTGGGATAAAAACCAAGATAATTTCTGGTACTGGGTCCACAAAAAGGTCGTACTTCATTGGAGCGATCTCGCGAATAACGTGGTGAGGATTGGTTACTCCTGCCACATACAAACTGAAGAATGTCGTCAGAGGGCTCACTCAAAAATGTAACGTCAGGCATGCATTTTAAAGCCTCTCCAGTTTGCTTGCCGCATTTCGAAGAGTTCATAAATAATTAAATTTAACATGTAAGAGATATCCACGGTTAGTAAGATTCGCTCCTATAGCAAAGGACCCTGGAATATACACGATCATATACAGGAAAATTTGCCGATGTTATGACCACCGCATTAAAATGCAAATGACATTTCTTAAAGTTATTTAAGAACATGAAAGGACGGTGGTCTACTGTACTTTCATAGTAAACCTTTTCTCAAGTAAATTATATTTAAAGTTTGCAATTCTGAACTGCATGTCAGATAACTTTTTATGGATGACCTCAATTTAGAAATAAGCTTTTCACCAGCCTAAGTCTTTGAAGAATAATTTAGCGTCAGTCCAAACCCGTGTCCTAAAGATTATGATAATGGGCTTGCCTTTTGAATTGCGACACTGGAAAGGCTTCCGTAATGATTGGCATTATTTTTTGGGGACACCGAAAATATCCGTTCCTTTGAGACCGATGAGTTGACATCGGGGCTAGTTTCTTGAATTGTCGCGTACGTTTTTGTTCTTAAAAAAATTTGTAAGCATAAGATTCGTTAGATAACAAGTATTGAGCATGCATTACGGATGCAATTCATTTTGCTAAAAGCCAACGTTAGCAGTGACCACTGCGATGATTAGAGACATCTGGAAAGACATCTTTTCAACTTTAAACGTCTGTTATCAGGTCGTACCATAAGTTTTGTCAATTTTTTACTACACCTTTTTCATTTCAAATTAATCCAAGTCATGTTCAAATTAATCCAAGTCAAGTTCAAATTAATCCGAGTCAAGTTCAAATTAATCCAAGTCAAGTTCAAATTAATCCAAGTCAAGTTCAAATTAATCCAAGTTAAGTTTAAATTTATCCAAGTCAAGTTCAAATTAATCCAACCATGAGTTGAGTTAAGAATTGGCATAATCATTCGTTAATTTGAGCGTTGTTTGTGTTATATATGTATCTATTGGATGTGATGAGCAAGAAAAATGACTTTTCTTTCTGCAATGAATACATAAAACTTTCTGCAATATAAAAAAACGCTGTAGTCAAATGTGATAAATATCCATCCTCATGAGGCAGAGTGTGATTCAGATCTTTGAGCGGAGTAACAGATAGAAGTCAATTATAAAAACATCGTATTTTACTACACATTAAAGTTGTTTTACAATTCTACATTAATGGCAGTATGTATCCATTCAAATATTTATGTTCAAACGCAATTTCATGTTACACATACACATAGTAGTATCGAGGATTAATGTACACTCATGTAGAGATTTATATGCGTGAAATTTCCCTTTATCACATACATATCATACATGCATGCAACTACAAAAAATTCCTAGTGCACGATAAGTAGATTTAACCTTTAAAAGAAATAGAGCAACGAAGTCTGTTTTTGCTTGTTCAAACGATTTTCGAAAAAACAATTGACAATTTGTATAATCGACAGAGATGAAATATTTGCCTTAGCCTTTTCATTTAAAGGGATGGCACAATTTTTATTGCTAATTCAGGATTATATGTGTGTAGTAATGTACTCTGTAAATTGCAATCAAATGGGATCGTACATAAGTACGGAGTGAATCGCATTTGCAAATTTCTTTTACAGGTTAAATCTACATATCGTTCAATGGTAATCTTTTGTAGTTGCATGCATACATGATTTTATATATATGTACTCGTATATGTGATAAAGTGAAATTTCACGCATTTGAATCTCTATTTGAGTAAATTAATCCTCGATACCATTATGTGTTTGTGTAACATAAAATTACAAATGAACATAAATATTTAAATAGATGCATACTGCCATTAATGAAGATTTGTAAAACCATTTTAATGTGTAGTATTATGCGAAGTTTTTATAATTAAGTTCGATCTGTTACTCCGCTCAAAGATCTGAATCACACTCTGCCTCCTGATGCTAGATACTTACCACATTTTACGACAGCTTGTTTTTATATTGCGGAAATTTTATGTATTCCTTACTGAAAGGAAAAACGTTTTCTCGCTCATCACATCCAATAGATAGATTTTTAACACAAAAAACTCAAATTAACAAGTGATTATGTCAGTTTTTAACTCAACTTGGGGTTGGATTAATTTGAATTTGACTTGGATTAATTTGAATTTGACTTGGATTAATTTGAACTTGACTTGGATTAATTTGAACTTGACTTGAATTAATATGAACTTGACTTGGATTAAATTGAACTTGACTTGGATTAATTTGAAGTGAAAAAGGCATAGTATGATAAGGAGAGTAAAAACATGTCTAGTAACATTCATTTAATCTAAAACAACTTTTCCATCGTTAATTACAACTATTGACCACCTATTAAACCAATTTTTTAATGCCTCATTCATAGAAATCTTTGTTTTTGCCCTGCAATTTATTTTCATAGCTGTTTTCGTCTTTCAAAGTGTTTCCCCTTAAATGATTGTCTTGTCTCCAGTAGAGATGGAAGTCTGAAGGAGCAATATCTGGAGAATGGGGCTAATGCATCAATGTCTCCCATTTCAGCGTTTCAACTGTGCCCAGAGTCATTCGTGCTGTATGCGGACGCGCATTGTCGTGCTGAAGGATGATGCCCTTTCGATTGACCATAGCTGGGCGCTTCTTTTTTAAAGCGGTATTTAGTCTTTGCAACTGATGACAGTACAGTTCTGCAGCGAGTGTTTGGTTGTTTTCAAGATGCTTGTAGTGAGTAATTCCTCTCAAATCCCACCAAACAAACAACAAAATTTTTTCGGATGGAGTCATGGTTTTGGTTGTAATTGCGGTCTTGCATGTCGATCTAGCCATTGATTTGATGTTTAACATTGCTGTACATAATCCACTTTTCCTCTCCGGTAACAACTTTATCCAGAAAAGATACTTGCAGTTGGCGGGAATGCAAAGATGCGTAGACATTCACGAGCCGCTGACGATAAACAGCGGAGAGGTCATGAAGAACTCACTTCCCAAGATTGAGTTTACCGTAGCACAGAACTTCTCAGTCGTGGTATTTTTCGCCATTCCTATTTTGTGTCCTCAGAGATGGAGAGATAGCAATTTGCGGTGGCGTTTGCTAACTGTTTCTTGATGGGTTGGGCGATGTAGGCCCGAATTTCTTTCACCTCAGTTTGTTTCGGATGAACATTTGCGGCCACTTACCAGAAAGATTAACAACTTCCTTCAAATTTATTGAGTCGTATCCTACGATGTGTACTCTCAGTTCAGCGTGTACAGACGGCTAGCATTTTGATCCATGAATATGTACGCACGCAATGCCTCGTAGTTTATATTGACTTCTTCAGACTCCGTGCCCAAATGTTTAGCAATAAGCTGGTGTGACGTCTCTCTTGGTTCAGTTTTCATAAGCTGTGATTGATGGCGATGTACTTCTGGAGTTCATAAAATTCTCGCAGAATGATTTTCTTCAATTTAGCTCAGTTCTTCAATAGCTCGTCATCCTGTGCGTCAATAATCTCCAAAACTCGCTCACTTAAAAGAGTCACAATCGGATCAGTGTGGCCATAGCTTTGCCCTATGATCGAAAGCAGAGTAGCGATTAATTCAAACCGCGTAAAGATGTTCTTGATATTCTTAACATCATCGAAGAAAAGAAAAGAAAGAAAGAAAGAAAGAAAAAGTTTATTTCCAATAGAGATGGTTCAAAATTACCATCATTGGTTTTTAAAATATCTTAAAGTTAATACACTTAAATGATACACACACACGAGTATTGTTATACCCATGTCACTAGTCGAAAAATGATTGAGGGCAATGTACTCCTAATCATGCTTAAACTACATTGGATGATACATGTAATGATAATTATAAGAGATAACACAACTTCATGACTTTTGACAGTTTACAAATACATGACATAAAATTTCGCAATTCTTTACGCCAGGAAATACAATATGAATCGCTTGTTTCGGCCGATTTTCAAAAATATTATTTCAAGGAAAGCGTGAAAGAAAAAAAAATTAAAAAGAATATATATGAAAGCATGAGGAACACGAAGATTACAAGTTTTTTATTTCTACTTAAATCATTTTAACACAACGATCATTACATGATAAGCATTTTATTTAAATATAAATGGATGAACACACAAAAAATGTGTGTTTTTTACGTGAATGCTTTCCAATAATAAAGAGATGACGAGTTAAGTAATGTTACAAGTTGAGAGTGAACAGAAAGAGACCACCATCTCTAGTTAAAAATGCCAGTTGTCGGTTCAGTACACACATGTGCATATATACGTGTAAATATATACACACATTCGTGCACAACGTACCTACGCACATACATAAACTGTAGGCTTTAGCCGGCAAATAAAGTCACGAGAGCTACGGTAGCACTCCTACCAGCACTCGGACTCACCTTCCACAACAGTCGTCCGCCGCCTGGAGCCGGCTTGGCTGCCGGGTACGACTGCTCAGAGGGTAACCGTCACCCCTCTCGGAGCAAGATGATCACTCCTACCAGTTGCCGGGTGCTCTCACCCGGGACAGCTGCACAGCTTCCCTGCTGCAATAACTTTAGTTTCTTCTCATAAACTAAACCAACTCCGTCACTGAGCCACGATACTGAGCAGAGGCGCAACGCAAAAAACCAAGCACGTAGTTACGTCCTTACTCCACGACTCTGAACGACACACTCCGCCGCCCGAAGCTGCTCGGCAGCGGCAGCAAGATCGCCGTCTCCCGGAAGCAGAGCGCACACCGTTATAGCGCCCTCTGGCGGCAGCAAACACCACAACACCACATAAACCTAACACGTAAACATACACAAATACATTTCTATGCATCGAGGAAATCACAATACATTAGCGTTCTTTAAAATGCTGTGCGATGTTCTGAAGCATAGGATAATGAGCAAAGGAAATTCGTGACAATTTTTTCAGTTTGTGATGCTGCTTACAATTTCTAATAAAACATTGTAACGATGTTTAATTAAATATTGTATCGAAAAGATTATTGGTTCATAAGCGGCTGATTTATCATCTGTGGATAATTGCGCTACATATACAGGGTGTTGGTGGAACTCTTGGTACAAACTTCGGCTACTAGCAGAAAATACAAATTTAAACACTTTTTCATCAGTGAAAAAATATCGAAAAACGCTTAGTTTTTTAATTATTGGGCTTAGCAGTTTTTTATGCTGCGCTTCAAGAACTCACGGCGATCCTAGTTAACCACATGCACTAATGTTCAATAATAACACACGAGGGTAATGAAAAACGTTAAATCACATAAGGTACTTTCATAAATAATAGAGAGTAACGCATCAAAGTAGGTGTTCAAAATTTCGACCATTAACATCGATACACGCACGATACCTTCGTCGAAGCGAGTTGCGTACGTTGCCAAACATTCC
>JACJUY010006720.1:16080-29219 GCA_014220935.1 Platorchestia sp. MABIK
CGATGGCAAGGTCCGAGTTGTCAAAATTCTCAAGGCTGATAACTCTGAGTCTGCCGTTAAAATTTCTTTACTTTACCCCCTGGAGTTAGCTGCTTCTGATACTGCTTCAGAGGAGGGGTGGGAAAGCGCAGAGGGAAGCTCGAGTGAGGAGTTGCATCCTTATTTCGAGCCTCCCGAGAGTTCCTTTACTTGTGAGGGTAGTTCTTTCTCTATTGAACGCCCAGGAGATCAGCATTATTCTTCTGAATCAGGCTCCTCGGAAATTTCCGAGGAACCTGAAATTGATACAGCTGCACGCCCTAAACGGCAGGCAGCTCGCCAGCAACGTAGCAAGATTGTTGACTTGATAAGGAGAGGTCACCTTTAATTTCCTTTCCTCCTTTGCTTACTATTAAAATTTATATGCGCATAAACATTATAAATGTTCTTTCTGTGCTTTCCTTGGAAAGTAACATAAATGTATAAAGTGTTGGTATTTAAAAATCTATGTAACGGAAATATCTAATAAAACCTCCGTTTTTTCGCTTGCCGGGATTGTGTCGAAATTCTAGCCATTGCTCGAACGCTGAGGTCCTTTGCGGACTTTGTAAGGCAGATTTAAAGGCCTTCCGCAATAAAGTTCTTGGGCTGTGATCCTCTTAATCAGCCTAAAAATAAATAACGCAGGTAATTTACGACTAAGCGGAGCAATGGCGGGGGTTCCTCACATCTTCGGCGAAAAACGTACATGCAAACACTAAAACGTTCGTCTGCTCTTCTTGATTACGAGCCCCAAGCCATAGCAACGGATTCGGGCAAGCTAACGAGCGTGTCTGCCAGAGGTCGACACGTCAGACTGAACTAAGCTGTGAGCGAGGGTGCATCTTCTTTTGTGCTCCTCTGCACTTCAGCAAAACCGACCTTCGCTACCGGGGACTCTTGCGTCCTCGACAGCCGGCTACATTGAAGAGTGTTCGCCTGAACATAATTTTCGAAATCTTCAGGTGAGCCCCTAAGCTAGTCATGTTCCGCTTGTCATTAATTTTCATTATTTCAGCGTTACCGGCCCCATATGGGTGCCAGGTAATTTGTGTGCAGTAGGGCCCGTTAATTCGGGGTTAGTGTCCACTGGGTCGGGTGGAAGCACACAAAATAGACTAGAATTGAGGTTTGAGGGGTAACTTAGGTAAGGCACTACAAGGTGTTCCTTAGAAAAATACAAGGTGGTCGGGCAACCTGTACATGCAGTTTGATCCCGTCAAGTATGCGTAATTATTCAATATATAGACATTTATTGCTGGAGTAACTTATGACAAACGATTTTAGCATATTTTTCTGAAAAAAACTAGACCTTCGAAACTCATTGGACGACTGAAAAAACAAGAACTGTGAACCTGTGATAACAGTAATTCTGAATATACATATTATTGTAACGTATTCACATTTCTTGATATCTATCAAATATATCTGCACTCATTAACGACTGAAATAACTATTCATTAACTTGATTGGGACATTTGATACAAATTACTCCGTATTATTGGCTTACAATATCATCCCAATGTTTGGGCAATAATAATCTTTGTTTTAACAAATTTTATTAAATTGTGAAATTTTTAATTATTAGGAAATTGTTTCCACTTATATGAATATTATACATATTAGTTTAATATTAGAAATAAAACTATCGACTACATTGTCCCAATAGCAAGTTGATATCGTAAATAAGTAAATCTTTTTTCGATATTGTCTTTTTATTAGCCTATTATTGTAATCCAAGATTCCAATATCGGGTCAATAAATAATTATCAACCCAATATTGGCCTAATAATTTCTTGCTACCTGGGTTTGTTCATGTGACACCTTGCGCGAGTCTACCCTCCTTATGTCCTACGGCAACAGCCAAGAAAGAAAAATAGAAATATATAAAAAATGTTTATTTCCTAAAAATATGATGCATGAAATGTATTACAACACATTGGCTTTTGAAAATTTCTTGATATAAAGGTCTTTAATTGATAAACAAACCACACGAGGCAGGCATTAGCCGTATCAGGAGTTAATTATGTTATTGAGAAAAGCAATTAACAAATATTCTCTAGGATATTTTTTTCAAGGCAAGATGACTAAGAGCTTGTATTTACTTTAAATACTTCTGGAGAATGTCTCGGAGGGTTTTGCTATAAGTTAAAACAAAGAAGAAATAACACGAAACACTCTACTGAAACAGACTGAAAAACCATGCTAAAAAATTTCCAAAAAGTGAAAAAAATTGATCAAAAGGAATTTATCATAAAAGTACAGCACAAGACGCACGTCATAAACAAATATACAAACATATAAGCAAAATTTGATTTCAGAGCTTGCTTATCAAACGATGAGTAAGAGGATTTTTTTATGAAGCCTAGGCTCAGATTACGATTACTTTAATTTATCCATTTACTCGTTGGGAGACAGAAACGTGTAACACGCACTGGGGTAGCCATTGATTTTTTTTAAATATTGAGCCTGTGTACCAATTTTATTTACTGAAACATCGAGTTATTTCTGATTAAAAATTTAATGCTGACTGGTCGCAGAGCGTTTAGCAAATGTAATCGTCATGACTTTCAATTTTTGTTATATTTGCGAACAAAATGAAACTCTTTATCCCGCTGCACCGAACAGGTGACTCCATAACTTGGTGTGGTCGAAAGAATTATTTAGGACAAATAAAAATAGACTTTAAAAACCCAAAAATTAGCTAATTTTTAATTATCTGACAAAATTTCCAGATGAATTAGATTACAGTTAAAAAAAAAACATTTTAGGTATCTCATTCTCTCATCACTCCTTAAAATAACATTCAGATTTGGGAATGGGATCCAATAGAAACACCGTGATAGAGTGGAATCGCTTAAGAGTTACAAATAGGTACAAAATATTTACACATGGATTATAAATGAACCTAATTGTGGATTCATAATCGACTGCGTTTCACAGGCTACGTGTAAGGTTTCCACAGAGAGATACTAAGAAATGAACAAAACTAGAACAAGTATAGGCAAGGTATAGGTCACCGAAACAAGTATAGGTAATGTGAAGTAGTATAGGTTAGGCTAGGGTAGGTTAGGTTGTGTGCTTAACAATAACCAACGGTCAATCATGTGCTTACTGCAGATGATTTGCTTATAAACAGGTGTCAGATGGCAAATAAAGTGAGCGAAATCGTTAGTCTACTGACTTTGTCCTTAGATCGTACTTAGTATTTGCCCTGAAAGAGTTAAAACTTTTACTGATCTTCTGACCATTCAATACTAAAATTACCCAACTTTTCCGGGTAATTTAGAGTGTCTATTGTAGTGTCTAAGTTAGGCACGTACGCACTTGTAGACACGATGCACGATTTTGGTCTTTGAATCCTGTCTAGTGTTGTCCACGTAGACACGTCTATAGACCAATCGCCGTCTGAGAGTCTGTTGTATAAGATAACCAGTATTCACTAAAAAAGAAGCTAACAGGGTCAGACCGATACAGTGATATTGTCATTTGCGACCTGACCTTCTGTCAATCGCACACAAAGAAGTAGATTTCCAGCTTCTCCGCTCAGGAAATGGCAGTTCACGCCCAACCATCAGCACGTTAACATTCTACTTAACCTCTATAATATCTTCAGTTCACCACTTTTCTGGACGTTTTCAAGACGGCTTAAGCATCACCATGGTTGCCAGCGGCTCCTTGGGCTGGCGGCTGCGGTGGGCGTCGCGACTGCTTCGAGCTCTGCAGAGGATGGATGAGACGGTGCTGCCGTGTCGCAGGGGTTGCTCGGCTGCGGTCCTCTAGGTCTACCCTAAGCTGGTACCCGCCTCTGCAACGTCGCACCGATGGCACCGATATCACTCTCGTGGACGTCCTGCAGACCATCGCAGCGGAGGCTACGGAACCAGTTCGCTTACGAGGTGGGTCGCAGTGGCATATAGCGCTGTGCACGGTCGATCCTTCGTAGCGAATCCATCATCTTAAAAAACGTTGTCGGTTCCCCACTCCATCCTTCCTACAAATTCAGTGTTGGTCGGTGCGGGCTTTAGGTCTCTATAGAGGAAAGCGATTGAGCTGGAGGAACGTATTTCTAATGTAAAACCATAACTTATTGCTAACATATTATTAATGAAACCTTATTGCTACCTTATTGCTAATTTATGAATATAACACTATTGTTAACTAATTGCTAACTTATGAATGTAACACTATTGTTAACTTATTCCTAATTTATGAACATAACACTACTGTTGATTATTGCTAATTTATTGCTCATTTGTAATTGTAAGAACTGCAAAAATATTGCTAAAATATTGCTAATATATTGCTATTCTCCTAAATTACCTAATACGTGAAAAATCCTTGAACTAAACCTCCTTCTTGTTAGTCTTACGATGCCTCTAATAGAATAATCTTAACTTCCAGCTCACACCCATCCGCTTCCTTGAAATCATTATTAACCAAATTATTTGTTTGCAGCCCGATCTCGACCTCCCTACTCGTGTGTGCCGGTGGGTCAGCCGGGGTCCTGCGCTACTAAACCGTCCTGGCTTGGTTCTCCCCGACTGGCGAGGGGCAGTTGTGCTGCCAGTGTAAACTTAAAGCTGAACTTTAAACAGTAAATTACAATACACTGGTGCGAGACTTTTCCTTCACCCGCCGTCATTTTCGATATCTGTTGCGAGACCATGAAGTCGCAGGGCTATGGTCTCTCGATCGGAATGAGAGACAGCATGCAACGGTAGATATGTTGCGCAACATTTTGCTAGTGTGTACGATATTTGCAACAATAGACGATACACATCGACCTTCCTGGTTCCCAGTCTTCCTCCTGCTACCAAGCGTGCCGGGCATGGTAGACATGACGAGGGTGCTCTGCATCGTCATTTTGTCTCTTGTGCTCGTGCTGTATGGTTTATAGAGTACGTTAATGTATCGTGTTTCTAAGATCAAGCTGTGTTAGATTTGAGACTTATTCTTAAAGGAAAGTAAAATTTCGTGCTAGTGTGTAGAAACAAATATTTCCTAGCTACTCTAAACTTGAATATCCACCGAATTAGGATTAAGACAATAAAATTCTCATGATGATGCCAAGGACGCTCACCTTAGAGCTAGGCTTTATTCAGTGAAACTAAGAACGAATATTTTAAAATGAACATTAGTAGACACCCAATGCGTATAATTTAAGTAAAAGTTCACTAACGTATGATAGAAAATCTTTCGGATATTTATTATTACGTTAAACCGAATAAATTAACATAGGACCTATGGCGCCCTCGCACAGTAACTGCAGCAGCACCGCGAGTGACGAGATGGAAGCGCGCGACTTTCGAGCGTATCTGCGATGCCCAGAGTCAGGGAGGTAGGACAACCTCGCTGCTCGCGTCCAGCCTGGCACTCTGTCGAGGCCCTCTGTCTCGGAGTTCCGCAGCAACCTCCGACGAAATTTTAACATCATCCAGGTTCAAGTAAAACGTCCAGCGGTAGCAAGCAAGCTTAGAAACGCCGACGGTGCCCAAAGCGCGGAAGCAAATCCGGGGCCCTAAACAGAGCCCAGAAGCCACTGCTCAGCCTCAACCACTGGAGCCCCAAGCCGCTACCACAGCTGTAAAAACTGCAACAGGAATACCAAGATCCATCCCTAAAACCGAGAGGAAGTACTGCGACATAAATTATAGTTTCAATAGACATGAGCTATAATACCAGTCAACACAACGGCTCTAATGTTAACCTGAGTTAATTATTCCTGAGTGAAAATCCCATCCAGAGTCAGTAAGACACGGTAAGAAAGGGAATATGCTCATGCAGAGCAGAAGCAGCTTTTGTGATTAGGATCAGGTAAGATACTTTGATGCACAATAAAAAACACTCGGAGACGAAATGATAGCCTGTACTATCTTCAAGTCTAGCTCCGGGTAATGAAATTAGCAAGGAAAAAGAATCAAGTTCAGTCGCTTTGTCCAAGACAGGTGACCAACAATCAGTTATAACTTAAAATTATTTTACAAATATACTCTCATTCACACTTTTATAGTACTCGATAAGTTAAGGTATGCACAGTAGCTAAGAAGGTAAGTAGTAATGAAATACGTTATTAAATAGAGAAACAAGGAGATCAGGTGAGTGAGGCAAGTATGCAAGTCGGCTGGGCAAGGGGCAGAGCATCAGCAGCTTCATTCCTGTAATCCCACGCCGGTCACGGCTCCAGGACGGCCACTCTGATGGCCAGGCACAAGAAACGGCAAGCGCAGCAAGTTCCGATCACTCCGATCACTGTTCTTGGTGCAGCCGGTTTCACAAATACAAGGAGGGTCACTTACGTGATGGTAAATCATGAAATGTCTCCCTCGAGCAACTGCACAAACAGCCACAGCCTACCTCCCCTAGCCACTTGGAAAGGCTGTTATAGCATAAACTATTGTAGCTGCGTCTCGCTTTATAAATAAACGAGATGAATCCACTTTTACCTTAATCTTCATCAATCTTTCAAACAAAACAATAGCATCAGTGGTCCCAAACACTGTAAAACTTTAAAGGGTATAATATTTCGGTTGTTGGAATTGGCGTACTCATTACTAGCACCTCCGCAATATTCACTGTTTGATGTTGCATCTCGTAACACTGACCAGCTACGCACAAAGCCTCTTCAGGTTATGATCAAACACGCTGATAATTAATGCTATATAAAATCAGCGCAGGAGTAAAAAATCTTTGTGAGGAAGCACTATTGTACACAACTTAAAAATTGTAAACGAAATAGCTTAAAATTAAAAAAATTAACGTCTTTCCTTCCCCAGATATAACGTATTCAATATCTAGGGAGTAGGCCAGAGATGTGGAAACACTTTCAAATGCCGGGTAACCAAGCACTCGCAGAAAACTTTGCACAGTACACAGCAGTAAAAATCGCAGGTCATGGTCGAGATGAATGTTTAAGAAAATTTCCATTCTATAACTATGAAATGACAGAAATCATACAGTAGGAGAAAGCAGAAACTCGTGCTCGAGGGAACACATTTCCTCGCGAAGTTATTGCACTTCTTCAATACTAAAATTTTTCAACGCGTTTTACTATTTATTCTCGTCAACCAACACGTTTTATGATTTAAAATACTTAGCTCATTGCTTTCGCTCATTGTACGCAATGTTTAAACGCTAAATATTAGAAGGTCTTGCGAGAGAGTTCTTCTGCACGACTTTCACAACGCTAAAATTTCGACATTTTATTCAGGTACACAGTTAGCCGTCTCATTATTTGAAAAACGCTTGGGCTTCATTTTCGTCGCAGCCGTAAGGAAAGACTAGCTTTTAGACCAGTTGTGTTACATTAAACTATGCTTAGAAAAGTACTAATGACGTTGTCAGAGTCGCAGAAGAGGGGACCGGTGACCTTGAGATATGCGGACTCCGACTTGCCGAAAGATGTCACGCGAGAAATATGGAAGAGTGAAAGAGTACTGGATGAAAGATACGTCCACACTATCAATCTTTCAGCCGAAGTACGTGTTTTTCGGCAGTCCGCGAACACGAACACAGATGAAAAGTTCGCAGATTTGTGTTTGTGTTTTCCATCGTATTGGAAAACACGAACAAGAACTTTCGTTCAAACAGCGAACACTCGGTTGTTTATGTATTGTGGAAGGTGGTTTTGCGATTGAATTACTTGGTTTCTATGTATTTTTTATATCGATTTATTTATTTTTGGTGCAAATGAAGTTAATTGTAGGGCGGTATGGATATTTATTTACCAAAATTAATTACGCAACGTTGTTATTCCATGTTATTCAGCTATGACCAAGTGTGCTATGTGTAGATTTAATGGTTGATTTAATTAAAATGAACACTGAACAACTCGAACAACTTCACACCTACGAAAACGTAGTCTGGACACGATTCGGGAAAGTTCGTGTTTTTGTCCGCGCTTTTGTGTGTTCGTGATTGACGAAAAGTTTGAACCTTGTTAGAACCTTGTATGATGTGGCATAGCAAAAGATTGGTAGAATGAAATGCAGGAAAAGAACAGGGAATGCCAGGTGGTTTACAAGTGAGATAAAGGAAGAACGAATGAGAAGAAAGACATTAAATAAGTAACAACGCAATATGAGGAAAATGCATGAAAGACAGAATTACTGAGGATGAATGGCAGAGTGCGTGGAATGAGTTCAAGGACCAGCAGAAGAAAGTAAAGAGAATGATTAATGAGGCTAGAGGTGAAGAGGAGAGACACCAATTTAAAAATCTAAAGAAAAAAGTCCTGATGGAACAAAAGATTATAATAAGTTTATACTACGTAATGATAGAGGAAATGAAGTTCAAGTTGACGAATTAGTCAATGTGCGAGATCGGGTGCAAATGGTGAAAGCAGTTGAAGACTACTGGGAGGACATTGGTAGAATGAATGAGCAGGTAACAGATGGTGAACCCGAAAATTTTCTTATTGATGAACATGAGCTGTAAATGGAAAACAGAATCACTTGTGAAGAGATTGTAATTTTTTTGAAAAAACACGAAAAATGGGAAGGCGTGTGGCCCTGATAAGATCCCATATGAGTTCTATAAATACGGAGGAGAGAGTGTGGTTAATATGTGGAAATGTTTATTTGATGAAATATGGAAGAGTGAAAGAGTACTGGATGACTGGAACAAGTGTATTGTAGTTCTATTGCATAAGGGCGGACATAAAATTATGAAAGAACTTAAAAGTTACAGACCAATTGCTCTGGTTGACTGTATGCAAGATTTTTGTGGTATTTTGAATGAGAGAATGAAATATTTGGTTGAAGAATTAGGAGTCGTGGGAAAAGAACAGAATGGTTTTAGGCAAGATAGACGTGGTGAGAATAATCTGTTTGTAGTGAGTGAAATAGTTGAGCAAATGAGGATGGATGATAAGAAGTTACATTTTGCATTCCTGGATATTGAAAAAGCGTGTGACAAAGTGGATCGGGTTAGACTGTCTGAAATTTTGAGAAAAGTTGCATTTGGTGGGAAAGGGGCAAAAGTAATGCAGTGAAGTGGACGGTTAAGTAGTGTGGCCAGATACAGAGCAAACAAGTATGACTGTGTGAGAGGAATGTGGAAGTATGTTGCTGTACCTAGTGTGGTATGAGTGCTCTTGCCTGGAATGGAAGTGACCCTGAAAAGCAGGTTGTGATACAAAATAAGGTAGGACGTCTCGCATTGGGTGCTCCAAAATGGACAGCTACAGAAGCTATTAGAGGTGACCTAGGGTGGAGCCTATTTTCAGAAAGAATGATGAAAGCTGTGTTGAATTATAAGGTAAGAATTGAGAGAATACAGAATAGCATGTGAGTAAAGCAAATTTTTTAATGGAATCTGAGTGTAAGCTACTGAGAGAAAGTATGTTGGGGGCATGCAAGAAAACTAAGTATGCAAAGGATTATTCGTGTTAGAATTGGGAGACCTGTGAATGACTGGCTTTTAATGTATATTGGAGGCGAAGGACCAGGATGGAACTGCAAGAGATAGAAAAAAAGAGATTGAGAGGCGAACAAAAGAGTTTGGATTGAATAAGTGGAAGCTTAGCATGACGCGAAAGCCTACACTTATCTGGTATATGCAAAAGGAAGTGCCCAAGTGTGAGATGTTCTATGATGGTAGTTTTGGTAGCCAACTTTTGTTTGCTGTGAGGTGTAAGGCATTGAGTGTGAACAGACGCACATGGAGATGGAATGAGAATAATAATAGATTTTGTCAGCAGTGTGATAGGGGAGTGGAGGAAACAATTGAACATTTTGTGATGGAATGTAGTAGGTATGAGCAAGAGAGAGTGAGTTTAATGAATGTGGTGTTTGAACAGTATAGAGAGAATGAGTGGTATACCGGATGTGCTGAAAATGATTGTGGTATGAGCTGTCTTGCTGGATTGGATCAAAAGTATAATTTAAGTATCATTGATGCTATGAAAAATTTTCTTGTGCGTGCCTGGAGTAAGAGACAGTGACTGGAATGAGCCAGTCATGCAGGGTAGGCTGTAGTGACCCACCATGCCTGGGGATGGTGTTTTGACGTACGGGTTATCCCAGTGATGCCGTCCAAAGGGTGCGTGCACACTACAAGCCGAGCGGGTGTTCACATGTAAGCAGAGCAGAGCGACATACACAAGAATCAGTCGCTATGGAGGATTTCGAGTGTGCATTCCTATTGCATTCCTATTGCATTCCTATTGCAGCAAAAAACAGAAACGGAAACACTGGGTCCATCCCATCAACATGAGGAGAGATCGCAATGGAGAATACCACTATCTCTTCGAAGCACTGAGGAGAGATGAATCGCAATTCTTCGAGTACTAACGGATGAAACCGGCCACTTTTGATGTACTACTATCCCTTTTTAGAAAATAAATTTCCAACGAGATCAGTTAAATTGGCTATTCAGTGATAATTCAAAAATTTTTATTGAGGACACATGTAAAGCAAAGTGGTTTAACCAAAATTAAAGTCTTTACAGAAAGGTTGCATCACTTTACAGGACTATAGGTTTTCGTAGGCCAGTAGGAACGGAAGAACGTGGCGATTTTAAGGTGAGTGCAAGCACAATAATTCCCTTCAGAAATTCAGGGTTGCGCCAAAGAAAGCTGAGAGAAAAATTCTGACAAACTGACTTTTCGTGACCGAAAAATCCTCAAAATACTGACATGTTTTCCGTTAGTATTCGAAAAATTCACCCAAGTTCCTAAGATTTTGCAGTTTATTTTGTATTAGACACTCATTGAGGCCTCCTCCTCACTATACGGCCTCCTTTTCCTCCCATTTAAAGGAAAAAATGAAAACTTTATTAAAAATCGTGCATAACTATTCCTTTTACAGGATCATAAAATAAAATACTCAACATAACAAGAAAAATAAAACTACATAACGAGGAAAATAAAAGGAGATTTCTTAAATTAAAGCATAAAATAAAATAGCAAATCAGAGAAAGCAGAAGAAAAAAAGAAATACATGCTTGATGAACCCAAATGAGCAAAATTAAAATGAAATATTACATGTTACACTATCAGTTATAGTTGTTATATGATTAGTTTTACAATTTATTAGTTATATATTATGTTTTTTAAATCAAACTAAAATTCTACCCCTGTAGGATATGACGATCCAAAGGTGGAGCCGCGGAGAAACGCTCGCAGCGAGCGTCAAAAAATCCCAATGAATTTCCCGAGCGCGCCGTTCCGCTCTGCTTGCAGTGTGAACAGCCAAGCGTTTCTGCATTCAAACATATACATACATTATTGCCGCTCTGCTCCGCGCCGCTATGCTCCGCTCGCTCCGCTCCCCTCGTAGTGTGAACGCATACACACGAAGTGTGTTCTCATGTAAGACCTTACGCGCATAGATACAATAAGTTAGGGAGAAAGTTTGTATAACAAAGTAAAAGTTGAAGTAAGAGCAATAGGTATTGAAAAAATAATAGCAGTGAACTGAAAAAAATAGCCAGTAACTACACAAAAAATAATTTCATCGAAAGGCCCACCTGACTTTCAGTACAGAACCTCACGTTTTCCTTGAGGGGAGGGAGCACTAGTTCCCACGGAGACAATATTTGTATGCTCGAGAATGATGCTGGAAACCACGCTGGAAGCATATGCACGAGAATAATGGTCAATTGCAGCTCTGAGCCTTAATTGTGTGTACGATACGAGTTGCCAGGGCTTGCGTAGCGGGTGACAGCTGGTGTCTACTGCGGGGGCTATTACAAAATGTCACGTGTTATCTTGAAGTGCTTTTCACTGCGGCAGTCCACACAGCACGGAAATTTTATGGCATAACTTAACACTGGGTGAGGTTTGGATGAATGGATATTAAACGATCCATCATCAAGTGCTTGACATGATTACTCACCAGCGTAGGTTGAACTCCTCAAACGCCGTATAACGCCGTGTTAAATAACCGATTCACGAGCGACTTCGCCTACCAGATCCCTTCTTTACTCGCTAAAGTGAGCCTTGTTAATAAAATCGACCGAGTTATCTGGAGAATTAAACATTTTTTGCTGGAAATGGTAGAAACTTGGAAGAAAAAAGAAAGAAAAAGTCTATTTCCAAAAAGTTGATGCATGAAATGTATAACACTGGGTTTTTAAAATGCCTTGACATAAAGATCTTCAATTTGTAAACATATATACATACGTGTTATAATAGCCGTATCAAAAGTGGAACGAAGTTTTGAGAGAAAAATTGCTTCTGTTAGTGCTTTTTTACATTGATAAGAATGAATAATCAGCGTAGACTTTTGCTGTATTAGGGAATGATTTTGAGAGTATAAATCTAAAAATCGTTGGATGTAATTAATTTTGCGTCTAAGACTAAAAGGTCAACGTTGTAAAAATTCGAACCCATCTTTAATCGCTTACGTATTAACTAGTGTACCAGATAACTAAATCGGAGAAAATGTTCTATCCCACTACGCATTGATGGCATCTCCTACATAAATAATGCTAGCTGAATACAAAACAAGGAAATGATAACTGCATAATGCTGACCAGAACATTTTACAACCCGAATGGAGCAATTCTTGAAAGGGAATATATGAATTTATGCTGTTAAAATATACTACGTGCGTCAGAAACGAGAACTGATCACACGAGGCTAGCAAAACATTATTCGACACGAATAAAACTGTTTAAAAATTTACAGTGTTGAGTCCGTATTTCAAGTCCATTTTTGGTAGACTGATGGGATAGATATGCGTGCTCATGCTAATTGTAAAACTTATTTTGACTAAGCACATTCTTATTTTTTTATTTTTTATTTTCTGTATTTATACTCAACATCCGCATGATAAACAAACTCTGAAATATATTTTCGTGTGTACATCAGTATACAGGTTTATAGATGTGAGGGTGTGTTATGTTTTTAATAAATTAAATTTGGCTAACGTTGTCTCACTATTTCGAAATTATTCACGAAGGTGTTTCAATAGATTTCAGCTGAGCTGGGGGGGAGGGGGAACTTTTTGCATTTATTAATTTTCTTAATTTTTCTGTGCAGCGCACACTAGCACTAAACTTTCCAATCAGAAATAACTCTAAATTTCAGAAATTAAAATTTTTACTCTGGACCCTGTTTAGTCTGTTTAATCTACGAGTACCTCTAAGTGCCAAATTTTGCAAATATTTGCCACTCA
>JACJUY010006720.1:37749-48897 GCA_014220935.1 Platorchestia sp. MABIK
AAATAAAGAATTTAGAAACGACAATAAATAGTCAAACGGATGAAAAATGCAGTTCTCTGGCATTTAGCATGAAAACAATTTGGAAGAAAGATATTAAATTTCAACAATCAAGCTTAATTGAAAGAGTGAGTGAAGAAGGAAAAACTTCAGAAAGGATGGTGACTAATAAAATGGTTATGAAATACCGTTCTCTGGAATCCAGTATAAATAATATACAAGAGGAAAAAAAATATATGAAGTAGATCAATTTATTGTCCCAAACCTCATCAGTAATGCAGAGTGGAATATTAATTGAAGTGAATAAAAAATTAAATTAAGACGTTAACATAATGCGTAAATAATCTTGTAGCTTCTTGAGTTCGAAGAAATATTGAGTTGAGAAATAAATTATAAAAAATGACAGGATGAAATGTATTCGGTACAAGGAATAATATGACAACTACTTTTCAAAGAAGAGGTCCTCCAGATGTTGTCTTCAGATATTTGGATGATGAATAGATTTTCGAGTTGGACAATGGAATACTAGCAAATGTTTTTTCCTAATTGAAGAAACATTTTCCCAATTGCATGACATTTTTCTCAACAAGAAACATGCAGCTAATAAAAAACATATCGATGAAGTGTTAGAAAATTTAGCATTTCATCTGAGAAGTTACATCCAGACATGGAAAAATGTTGTCAAAGAAAATCACAAGTTCTGAAATGACGCTATCCAAACATCAGTTGATGAGAACGTGATAGTTCATCATGAAAAAATCAATTGTCTCACAAACGAGTTAAAACTTCTTTCTGATTATGCGAATGAGGTAGATGCAATTAGAAAAGAGTTACATGAAAATCTGTATGAAGACAGCAGGATATATGAGGGAAAAAATGGAAGTTTTTCATGGAAGCATTTCTGAACACGTGAAATTCTTAGAAAATTAAATTAAGCCAACAGAAAAAAGTACCATAAATTAAGAGGTTAGATTTTTTTTAACCTATAAAGAGTGTTTAACGAAATAGGTTCGTATATTGTGCTTTTTGAGGATGATCTTCATCAACAGGAAACTATAGTTTCAACAGGAAACTATGATAAATCCAGATGAAAAAGAAAATTTGAAAAAGCTGGTACAGAAAAATTAGGGATGATGGTCAAAACCTTCAAGATTGATTGTGAAAAATTAGAAAATACATTACATCGTGAAACAGTCGAGGCTTTAAACTCAAAAACAAGACATCAATGAAACTTATGACACAAATTGAGTGATTTGTTTAAATAAAATGAGAAGTAATATGTCAAATGAAATCATTGATATTCAAAAAATAAATAATTCGTTAGCTCTCATGGATGTGAGATTTGGATTTGAAAAATACATACAGCTAAAATTCCTAACATCCATCGCTTACTTGTTAAACTATCTCCAAAATCCCAGAAAATACAATGCAAGTTTATAAAATGGTAAATGAAGTTTCAAAAAAGCAAGTACATTTTCTCGTTACTGTTTATCGAGAAAGTTAGTGTTTAGAAAAAGATCTTTGTCAAAATTTGGTTTAAAAAATGGAGGATTATATAACACATGTTCAGAGAGATGTGGTTCTTAACTCAGGAAATGTCATTCAACTGTTGAATTCACAAGGAAATCAATTGAGATATTATTTCAAACATTGGTGATGAAATCAATTAAATGAAGACTCAAACATGCCGGTTGCAATCAAAAATACTAAATATTGAAAAACATTTGAATTTATAGTTTGAAAAAATGGTCTTCAAATGGAAAGATGAAAACATAAATAAACAAAAGAATCGTTTTAGCTTCCCTTCTCCTAGTTTACGATAGAGTAAGATATTTACTCCGGGAGAGGTATTTGACTTGAATAACCATTTTCTTTCTGGTAAATCAACCCATGAACTTGAGTTTGAATTGGTTAAGGATACCATTCAAAAAGGGTATAACCAATCAAAAATCATTGAGTTATTTGAAAGTGTTAAAGTAAAATAGATGAATTCATCAGTGTTGCCATCTCAACGACCACCGAATAAGAACTTTCAGTATTTTGAAAATACTTCATCTATACTTGATCCAAATGAAACTGATTCTAAAAAGAAAAACCTATTCATCGTCGACGTCATGGCTACAGAGACCAATCAAAATCATGTTGTGATTTTAACTTTAGAGGAAGACATAATCAATGTAGCTTAATTTACACATCGAAAAATTATTATTTATTACCGAGACAAAGAGTAGAACGAATGCAAGCGTTTTGATTCATTTTGGATGAGATTTAATTGACATCAAGAATATTTGTACGGAAATCATAACTCATGACATGCCACTTGAAGAGCTTAAAGAGTTTTGTGCTAGCAGTGGCACAGGGGCTAAGGGATCGGCCTTGCATGTTGGATACGAGGGTTCGTATCCCGGCGCTGGCGCGGCGATTTTCCCCGTTGGGTATAAGGGAAAGCTCAATCACAATACCCCACTCAACCCAGGTGTCGGAAATGGGTACCGGCTGTACGGGGTGACCGTCATGGTATCCTATATATAGTGTTAGTTATAAGAAATTTGAAAAACCAATGCTCAAGATCATATGTATCAGGCTTGATTGGGAATAAAGCATCCTAAGATGCCGATGTTTGTTGTAGCAACGCCTTTAAAATTTCAAACAGTTTCATAATGATCATCAAAGATATCCGACCCTTATTTGGTAAATACTTAGAAATTTAGATGAAATCTGTATTCCAAAAAAAGTGTTATTAAAATTGAAATTTCGAATGAAAATGGGTGTTTCATTGATATGATATATTTGCATTTACTATCATTGAAAGTTCAAGTGAATTTAAAGAGGTTGTACAAGAAATATTGGGAGAATTTTTCTCTGTGATTTGAATAGAGTAAATCAAATTTCAGAAACATAGAATATCTACCTAAACTTAGTTGTCTAGATTTTTACCGTTTTTTCAAATTTTTTGGAAACTCAACATTTTTTCCAATAATAAAAAAAATAATTAGAAAATTGTCATTAATTTTACTAAATCTTTCATAGATTTTCACGATTTCAGGTTATAATGAAAAGTGTGTTCCTACACCTACTTGCTATATACATTATAAAATTCTCACGTAATTTTCATAAAAATTTTCAAGAAACAATCCAACTCCGCAAATTCAATTTCCCCTTCTTCCTGGACTGAATCAGTCAAAGAATAACCAAAAAACCGCGTTTTAAAATTTTAACGTAAATTCCAGTAAGAAATCTACATGTCTCAAAATTTTATGTGAAAATTTTGGTCATGATTTTCAGCTTATTAATTGTTACGAAATTTGAATTCAAATCCAATATTACCTGATGAAGTTCTGTAAGTTTTTCATCACGTATTGAGTTTGTGCTCGATTTCTAAAGCTTCAATTATTTATTCACTTCAATATATATTCCACTCAGCATTACTAATGAGTTTTGGGACAATAAATTGATCTATTTCTTGTAATTCTTTTCCTCTCATACATTATTTATACTGGATTCCAGAGAACGGTATTTCATATCCATTTTAGTAGTCACCATCCTTTCTGAAGTCTTTCCTTCTTCACTCACTATTTCAATCAAGCTTGATTGTAAAAATTTAATAAATTTCTTCCAAAGCATTTTTCATCCTAAATGACGGAGAACTATACTTTTCATCCGTTTGATTATTTATTGTCGTTTCTACATTCTTTATTTCATCATTATTATGATTTAATTCAGTCAATAAGTTTTGTTGGATCTCAGATATTTTAAAATCTATTAAATTCATTGTTTCTGATTGAATAGTGTCCAGTTTTACCTCCACTTCTTTCACTTTATCAGTTAATGTTGACTCCATTCTAGTTAGTTTTCATCAGCGGAAATAAGTTTTTGTTCGTGAAAATTAACATTTGCTATTAACTCATAAATTAGTGTACCCAACTCAGAAAATTTAATTCCTAATTCAGTTCTCAAAGTTGCATATTTACTAACCTTGATAATAATTTCTTGGAGTTTATCTCTTTCCCATTAAAGGTCATCAATTGTACTTTGAAATGAATCAAGATAACAAGCTTCAAGTAAGCTTTTACCTTCCCTACAGTGTAAATATTAGAATTATTTCTGTACTGTTCACTTTCTCTACTTTCAAGTAAACTCCTTTGCGACAAGTTTTTTTGGCAATAACTATTCATGTACCTGAGCTGTTTTTGCGAAAAATCCGAAGTCATTTGCGGAAGAGAGTAATTTGCCCAAAATTTGCATGCGTTAATGTACAATTTCAGGTACAAGTTTGCCTTGATTCTAACGAGATTTTTCTATAACAGGAAGTATAAAAGTTTATTTTTCCACTTATGTTGCACTCTTGCTGCAAAAATTAGAATGCTTTCTGAAAAGAGTTAAATTCTATGAACGGGGATAAATGCGGTTTCAAATGCCAACTAAGCTCGTCCAAATAAAGTGTTTTGAACGCAATAAAGATTCAAGTTTCCGCTCATCCCCTAAACGCTTTATGAAGAAACTCTTTCAATGAGATAGATAATGGTATTTATATAACATTGAGATCAGTTCAATGTTGAAAATTTGGGCCTAGTTGAAACCTTCAACATTATTTTGCCTCAGTTCGCCTCACTTTACAGACCTAATTTACTCGTATTGCTGTTCAGAAATTGTGTTTTGTCGTGGCTGCTACCATAAACTCAGCTCAAATTTAATTTAAAAAAACTGAAACATGAAGTTTTTGGCTAGCAGAAATCAGCCCGTAGGGTAGCCTAGCTAACGGGCGGGCATATACAGCCTTCTGTACGGCTACAACGCAAAATATTTGCACAAATGTAAAGTTATTTCCAGACGCTGTTTATCATGGAAATAAATGAGAAAAAAGATACTGAGCTCTGAAGGAGTGCTTTCAATTATCAATTACGTGACTCGATTCCATCATTCATGGACCTATATTGTGAGCTAAAGGATTTGTACATCAGGGAGGAGCTTACTTCTGCGGGCAGAAGATTCTTCTACTTTAATGGAAGTACATTGTGTAAAAATACCATGCATCTTGAACAGAAATAATACATTGGAACTCCGACCATTGATATGGTTCATCAAGTACATCAGAAAAAACGTCGACGACGAGGATAAGATTCGATCTCACGCACGGAGACCGTATAGGATTAGCAGTCCAACGCCTTAACCACTCGGCCACCTAGCCATGGAAATCTTCTTACGTCGGTGATAGTATTGTTAAACCCAATCAAAGTTAGAAACTTATTCTCAAAGCGCTTGCATTTTAGTTCAAAATAATTATCATAAATTTTAGTTTAATTTTTATGGTTCGTCAGAAAGCGGAATAGCCTCTTAGTTTTTTTCGCCTATTTCTACAGGCGTCACAATCAGTATTGTTTGACTAAAGCTTGATGAATCTTCCCTCTCGAGGTGGGCTTATTAGAAGAGCATGAACATTTAATTTATAATAAAAAACCTGAGCTGCTCTCTCAGGAGGGCCACCAAAAGTTTTGAGTTTCCTGCTCGCACTCCAACTGCAGGACTTTGGGCTTGACCTCGGCAGCGTCAGCAGCAAGTGGCACAGCTCTCGGGGCAATGAACGTCTGTGTTAAATGTAGGAGGATTTGCCTCTACACAAGTGCTTTAACAATGAGATGATATTTTAAAGTAAATTCACTTTTATAATTGAATACTTTTGTCTCGTGCCATACATGTTTAGTTGGTTATCAATAAACCGGAAAAGTCTAATGTTATATTTGAAATCTTTAGTTTAATTATTAAAAACTGTAATCTGTCTGAGTTTCGTGTATGTTGGCTGACTAACAGGTCAATGAGCTTAAAATTTCATTTACGTAAATTATGCTATCACCCAACTGTATTTCTCTAACATTGAGAATGTACTTTTCAATTGCGTATAATGCAATCAGCACTATGTCCCTAATTTACCTCAATATTACGCTGTCCTTAGATATGAGTTAGGGAAGGCACACGCAGTTAAAGCTTTCTTTTGAAATTTACTCTCACAGGTTTACAGCCATTTCGAGCCCGATGTTTTCCATCGCTCTCACAAGCATGTCAGATGAAATTCTTTTCAAGTTTTTCTGAATGGCCTGCTTTAGTTGGGCCAAAGACCAAAGATTTTGGAAATTGAATTATTGTTTTCGAAATTGTAATTTTCTTGAAAAGCTTCGAACAGATGATAGGCGACATTTCAGAATAAAATTTCGGCAAAAGAGGCCACCAAAGATAGAAATGTGTCAAACCGCAAGAGAGAAGTAGCAAGACTTCGACAGCAAGAAAAACGCTGAAGACGATCGGATGAACAATGCGAAATGACAAGAAGAAGCAGCTGCTCGCCAACGAAACGCTATAGCTAAATTGACCCTTGAAAGGCGTTTGGAAATTCTACTGAATAATGTTGAGCAGCACCGAGTAGCTAGAGAGAGCTTAACACATGAAAGAAGCGAGGAAATTCTTCGGCAAGACGCTGAACATCATCGAGTGGAACGAGAGAATTTAAAAACTCAAGAAAGAAGGAATCAAATTCTTCAGATTGATGCGGAACAATTAGATCGGTTTTTCACTAAAAAAGCAAAGATATTGTATTAACCGTATATTAACGGGCATTGCACTAGTTTTCATTATGTGGCTCAACGACCCGTAGTCAAAGCTCAATTTCCATAAATACTTAATCAAAGCTAAATGAATGCACGATCCAGTTAATGATTACTATTTTCAAATTTGTTTACATCAACTGACTAATCAACGTATTAAATCAGGAGCGAGCTGTGGCCACAATTTGCATCACTTGAGGAGAGCGAGGGACCGCTCTATCGCCGTAAACCACGCAGAATTCCACGCTGACGATAGGCTGTATGGGTCCTTGCTCATTCCTGGAACCAAAAACTCTCTACGTTCTTTTTTACCCATAATCTTCGATTTCTTATCGCGTAATGTTCTCTCAAGTACCACAGTATTTGACTTCTATAGAGTCTACTCTCGATAAAAAAGGGACGTCCGGTGACACTCGTAGACGACCCTGCACAACAAACGGTTACTTTATAGCAAACAAAATGGGTTCGCAAATAGTTAGGGTAAAGAAAAAGGGCCGTTTCAATTTAAATATTGCTCTCAGCAAGCAAGTCAGTATTAATTTTAGATTTGAGATGACACTTGAGCTTGGCGGGAACCGTTAACGCCTCACTGCCCACGCCCGCCGCTCCTTCCTCGAGTCTCAATGCTGAGTGCAAAGAATGATAATCAATATACAGGCACCTGATTCTTATTTTACTATAAAGAGATTAAAGTTATTAATTTTAACTTGTTTGACGAGCCACCATCAAACATGCGATCCATCAATGTATTGTTCAAAGAATGAAAAATAATGATTCGAGTCCTGGAGAAATCTTCATACTATAAATGGCAGGGGTTCGGAGACTTTATGGGTTTGGCAAGTTCAGCAAGCTTTCTCACCTCAAGGTAGAACACCTCGAAGAGTAGATCCCCCGGTAGTGGATTTACGTCCACCTGCCCCAAGTCCATGAGTGGAGCAGCGTTGAAGCCGAGCGCCTTCAGCAGGTGAGTAAAGAGCAGCGTTGAAGTCGAACGATAATTTCATTTCTTCCACCGACAACTTTTAATTCTATCTCTACAAAATGTTTATGCGAGAGTCAGCATTGAATTTAGTATTTTATCCCTTCATCAACGACGTAAATGGTCTGAAAAACATTCTACTGCATGAACAAATACGGTGATTTGATTATTATTTACCTAATTTACGCTAGTCTATATTCGACTTGAGTAAGTCGGTGTGTATATAGGAGCGAATTTATTTTTAAACACTCAAATTATTCAAAAGCCAGTTACCTACAGCGCACGACTACGGCCAAACATATTCTTAACTTCAAGGGAATCGTCCCCCATATGGCAAAATTTTTTTTTTATTTTACCTAGAACAATGAAATTTGCTATACAGCTAGAAAATACAAAGAGAAACGTTTTTCCTTCCTACGAACAATGTTATTTATTTCGTAGAAAACGAGATATGTATAGAAAACGGAATTTGGGAAGTTCCAAAATGCATCTCTTACAGTTTTCAAGCTACAGTGATGATATGGCTATTATTGGATGCGGAAAGACTCAGACTTTACCACAGTCTATATGGCATTTCCCAATTTCCATTTTGGGATTTAAAAAACAAAATTTCCAAAACCAAACAAAATTTTCGTAAAATTTTGTACTTGTGACCTCATAACTTTTGATTCACAACGAATTATGAATCATCATGTATGTTATGGTAATTTATGAGTTTTTCCGCATCCAATGATACCCATATTATAATGTAGCTCAAAAACTGTAGGAAGAGATGTATTTCGAAGCCCCAAAATCTGAACCGCTCAAAAGAGACAAAATAAAGAAACACAATCTTATTTTTTCTTTTTATTATTTGTGGGGTCAGCTAGAACCCTTGCTATCATTATACAGTAATAAAGAGACATATGAGATTACATAGCCATTGTTTCACTGGAAGAAACAGTAAAGGTGGTCTATGACATGATGAAATCCCACCTAGCCACCCCCCAACTTGAAACCCTCGTAGCGAGCGAACGAGCGAACGTACGAACCTCATTTTTTCACAGGATGTACCACAAGGATCGATATGTAATGACTTCTCTATCGATGATTCCACCGATGCACCATTATTGTTATGGTTATCGCACCACTATCATTTATTTTCATGGTTGGACGGAACTCTTCAATGTCCCCATCACGAAATGAGAGAAGGCCCGAGTTGAGAGTATGGTAGGCGTACATTTCGTTGATGTACAATGTTTTTGTTATGATAAGGACCACCTTTTTCTCGGTTCACAGCTGTCCTGTTTTTTGCATCAACTGCTTTCTTCTTAAACTTTTGTCTTGTTTTATGAACTTCTTTTCTCAGCTTGCTGTTTCTATGTCCCTTCTACATAGATTCCGTATTCCCTCACCTCCATACTAAATGGTGATTTCCTCCTTCCTCTCTTCGGAACGCTCTTTTTTAGCGGTTAGGGAGGCTTAAACTAACATATAATCTAATTTGTTTTCATCACGTCGATCATTATATTTTTCTCTCATCAATTATTTAATAGGCTGTCACCAGTCTCTGAAGAGCCACAGTATCCGTATTCAGATATTAAATATCGAGTAGCTTTTGTACTATTATCAACTCATAATGTCACTGACAACTTATTACTTCATCCCTTGAAGGAGAATTAAGAAAACCTGAGCCACATTGGAGATTTTTTGCCTAAAAGAAAGAATTATCAGACGCTACAGAGCATTGTCTACTACATCAAAATGAGTGTAAAGGATCTAAGATAATCCTACGTACATAGATAATACTACGCACGCTGAAGGCAATCGCCATGCAGTTAACCTTAATCTATGCGTGATAAATTTATGGGAATTGGACTCACGTGAAAGATATAGCAATGGTACTTATTTTGCTCGTGGGTTCCAGGATGGCGATTCGAATAGGGACTTTAAATGATTCAGAGTTGTTAGCACGTCACTCAGATTTTTATATGACAATCAAAAAGGTTTCTTGCCTAAGCCCACAAGGGCAGGTGGAGGATGACATCAACCTCCCTCAGTTCCGGCTGTGCCCCGAATGTCTGGCTACCCATAAGAGGGCCGCGCCATCAAGCACCAGACTTTTTGTGACGGTTCCCACGAGCTAGCGATGTCGTTCGAACACTATTGAAATCCATCTTTGATATAGGCGTGGCAGGTGGCAGAAGGTTGGGGAGGATTGTTTCACCCGTAATTCTGAGGAGTAAAGTGGGAAGTTTAGTTACCATGGCACGTTGGAGTGTTCTGCATCGTAGTTCGAGTGCTTTGGAGCCCTTTTCCCGCAATAATGAGTGTTTTGCCCTCACGGCGGCTCGCTTTCAGGACACATTTCAACCTTGCCCCTAGCGCATTTCTCCATAACAACCACTCGATTTTCAAGTGGGTTGAGCATTTTCGTCAACATAGTGATGTTGTCCCAAAAAAAAACTCTAAACGTGCTCCAACTGTTGTGACACCCGAGAATGTGAATCGTGTCCGAGTGTCCGTCGACGGAAGTCCATGACGTACTACGACGTTCAACGAAATTCCAAGCACTTGGAATTTCGCGTCGGAGCCTTCAAACCATCATGAAGAACATTTAAAGTTTCACACCTATAAGATGATGCTCGTCGGGAAGCTCCTTTCGACTGATGCTGTGCAACGTCTACAATTTAGTGAACACATGTTGAACGTTCTTCAGAAGGACTCTGCTATGACCATCACATAAGAGGAAGCATATTTCCATCTAGATGGCTTGTGAATAAGTAAAATTGCCGATATTGTGGGATTTTCAACCGGAACACAGGTAATGACGCACAGAAAAACTCAAAACTTTTCATATTTCAAAATTTTTTTAACACGACTAACTGTCAACTGTACGCTCCCAATTGAGAGAATTCACAGAATTAAGTAGTCTTCATGGTGCCAGAAGACCCAAGGAGTTTTAGGGCGTATCTTCTTACGTCCTGACGTTAAACAAAGAGAACTGGAGGCCATTATAGTTCCAGCATCTCCCAGCGCAACACAGAACTGCAATTTAGCAAGGAGCAATGAATTAACGACTTAATGAGGTACCACCGCGTCAGATCATACAACGCTTAGATCACATTCTAGAAAGTTTCATTAACATTGAGGTACGAACCTGGGCAATACCCAGAGTCCAAAAAATTAAATTCGGAGATGAAGCACACCCTGGAAAAAAGGTAGGCTTGGTAAACCGAACAAATTGGTCCCTTAAAGGAGCATATCATCCAGATCACGCTCGCCATAGGATTCTGAGGGAGAACAAAAAGCCCCAACAGAAAATAGAACCACTTAACGTTTCGCATCTATTCGATATATCATATCACCACAGGCTCACCTTGAAATAGTGCCTAATTACTTCCGATTTCATGAGGGCACCGTAGAGCCACGAGTAGTATGATAGTGAAAATAGTAGTTTTAGAGTCACAAGGACCGAGTAGTTGTAGGGTCAAAAGGACCGAGTAGTTTTAGGATCAAAAGGACCGAGTAGTTTTAGGATCAAAAGGACCGAGTAGTTTTAGGATCAAAAGGACCGAGTAGTTTTGGGATCAAAAG
>JACJUY010006721.1:11669-25112 GCA_014220935.1 Platorchestia sp. MABIK
CTCTTTGGATCGCCTTTGTAGCGGATAGGGAGGCTTAAACTGACAAATAATCTAATCTAATCTATCTTATGCCTTTCCGGATCCCAGAATTCCAGATTAAAGGAGTTTTAAATTATATCTCGAGGAGTAGAACATTTTCTGAAATTCTCTAATTCAAACAGGAGGCAATGGTTTTCAAATTTTTTATCATCCTCAAAGATTTAAATTCTACCGTGCATGAAGTTTCACTGCAACGGCACATGTAGGAGGAATTTATTCAGTCGCATGTACGAGTGCGTGGTAATGACGCGTTTCTGCTTTCCATGCTTGCGGCCCAAGTCAGACTCGGACCAGCAGACACTGCAGTCTAATTCTGCTACAAAACAGGAGATTAGCAAATTTCAGCTGACTTGAGATCATCAAAACCTATAAGAAACTCAATTCATGATCAGTTGCTTGTTTTTGTGAAAGGCTGTATAGTTAATTTTAGTTTTTCACGTTTTTCTTGAGCGAGCGAAATATAATCGCTAGAAAATGCTGGTTTCTGGAAGCAACTGTTATTTTGTGGTTTTCTTGTCGTAAAGGATGGTGTCGCAGCATGTTCACATAAAGGCATACTCGCGTGATGCCTGGTTCAAGTACATGTATTTGTTGGTAGAATGAAAACAGAGGCTTCATAATTGTTTTCGCGTTATCACGAAGGCTAGGGAGCAAGATATTTTTCTTTTTCTAAGAAAACTTCAAAAATAAAATACGTGTCCGACTGTTGTCGGAAAAAGTATTTCGTTGCAGTTGATTTCAACTAGGATTTAAATCCATGTTTAAACCTGCTAATTTTGGTTTGTAATAACATTTGGGTGAAAGTTACAGTTTGTGTGCTACGACACACTCTTGCCTTAGCAATAAGCAAACCCAAGAAATCGGTCAGAATTCTGGCGTAGAATCATTGTTTGTGCTCCATTTTTATGACCTGCACGAGGAGAATGCTCTGCGTGTGTCGAGTTCTTACCTCGCCTATTTGCACTAACGAGGCGAACATTACCTCAGGTCTGAGGGGGGTGCTGCTGAAGCCGAGGTTTGAATCCTTAGAATGTTTTAGGCGGCACAGTTGATCTTTCTGGTATTTTGCGAGGCACGTCCTCGACCGACGTGAGAAGCCTAGGGTTGTAGCAAGCATTCCGTTGTTGTTCTTCAAGTTTTTTACTTGCTTTGACTTGGGGAATGTTGTTGAGGGTTGTGTGCCGGTATCGCTCAGGATTGGTCCACTTATTGCGACAGTGGTCTCGTCGTCATGTGTGTGTCCCCAAGTCGTGCGTTGCTCGCAAATTGCGTCATCAGATATCGGTGTTGTTCACTGTCTAGTCATTTGTTTTCAAGACGAATACATTTTGAACGAAAATTGTTATGTGTAAGTTGCTCTTTTGAAAAAATTTCATGAGAATGCAGGTTGTGAATTTATATTCAGAATGCAGATTTTATAGAAGACAAAACTTTTCACACCCCTGTCTTGTACAGTGTGTAAGTTATAATAACTCTCGTGTATCACGGTTTGTATTTGTACGAGTTATTATAGATTCAACTTGAGAATGTCCCTTTGGGATGCGTTTGTTGTTGTTTATCTGCATTAAATTAGTTTTAATTACCTGTTCTAAGTTTCGTTGACAAATTTTTCAAATCAAAAGTTTCCTTCTCAGTGGTTTTTAGCGGGTAAT
This sequence comes from Platorchestia sp. MABIK, assembly GCA_014220935.1. Lineage (NCBI taxonomy): Eukaryota > Metazoa > Arthropoda > Malacostraca > Amphipoda > Talitridae > Platorchestia > Platorchestia sp. MABIK. The sequence continues at coordinate 13,361 of JACJUY010006721.1, forward strand.
TAATGGTCTTTTTCATTTTTTCAGTTCTTTTTTTATGATTGAGATTAAAGCTTTTTAGGTTACCTTGCAATTCTATCGATGTTACTATTTTCACTCGTAGATGACTCGGTTTATATCGCTGACCACATTTACGTATAAACTGTAATTTAAAAAAAAGTGTTGAGTGTTGTTGTGAATTAACTTTGGAATTGAAAGCTAAATATGACAGCGCATCCATGTTCTGGGTTTAAGTGTAGCTAGCATAATGCCTTTATAAATCTAAGCTCAGATTTCAATTCAAAATTGAAATTTGTTTTACGCGGAGCGAAATAATTTAAATTTTTTTCTCATAATATCCTGTTAACCATTACGGAATGTGTCACAGTATTTGAATTTTTTGTGCATTGTTTTTGATCACTTGTTTTTAGAATAAGATAGGGTTATCTATCTCAACATGTTCTCTTACAATACTGAAGATTTTCTTTAAACACCTGTCTAGACAACGGCCAAAACATAAAAGAGAGCAAAATCTGGAGTATAACGCGAATGAGGCAGTCTTACCGAAGCGAAAGCTTCAACTCAGTATGAGTTTCTTGTGCGGCATTTTAGGAATAACTCAACGAAAGATAGCTCGTTACTTCATTACTAAAACATCGGAAAAGAGATGGCACAACTGCTCTGTAATTGTCTTGTCTATCTAATTTGGCTGTAAGCTTCTTGTCTTTCAGAGGCTTGAGTAAGTGCTTATGATAGACCATGTGCAGTCAAAATCACAGTGAGGGAAAAGCGCAATATATGCTTCAACCTGATACCATCTCTGAAGTGGCGGCCCACGCGCGCAGAACATTTTGCTTGTCCAGTTTTCTACTTCCGATTGTATGCTTGCTCTTGGGTTAATGTATATCTGTTGAAGGCTTCTTTAATGCCGAGTTGGTCAGCGCTACAACTTCAGGAAATAAGTATTTTAAAATGATTCACCATTAGGGTAAGATATGTGGATAATTAATGGCATTTAGGGCAATTACTAATTAGTAACATTCATGAAGCAGTGCTTAATGACATAAAGGCTCTTTACCTGTAGTTTACTATTAATTCTCAGGGAGTGCTATCAATAGGTTTAAAGTTATGTATTTTACAATTTTTTTCATCTGACAAGATCACTGCATTTTTACCATAATGCAATTTGTTTATTGGGTGGTCGAGGTTCAAAAGTATTCCTAGAATAAAATTTGCCAGCGTTTTTTTTACCTTGTCGTAAAGTTTTTAAATCTCTTGGGATGCAATGTAATTTTATAATAGAAATAAGCAAGCAGTGCACAAGCAGAATGGCATCCGTGTGCGGGCAGTGTCGCATTGATTTAGGAGTGATTGTGACTTCTATCCTGATATTCTTTTCCCTTGAGCTTTGAGGTTTTGGTAGACAAAGGGTTGATTTGTTGTTTCTTTCTTTGTGTCACGAACAAACTGTTTTAAGTTTTGTACACATAATCTATTCATCTTACCAAAGTGACACTAATGAAAGTATGCCAACTTCTTTATAGTTTCAAGTGCAGGGTGTGACCAATTGTTGATTAGAAAGGCCTCATTGTTCGTTTCTTGATCGCTCTTTTACTTCTCTGGAAATGCATCATGATTTATGTCCTGAAAACCTTCTGCCGTGCGTCCCTTAGTAGGGGTGCTACTCGCCCAACGTTCCCCGGAAACGCTATTCGTCCTACATCCCCTGGAAATGGTTCTCGCTCGTCGGTCCTGCTAGGACGGAAAGGAGCAGGTGTGCTGTTGACCAGAAGACCTGAAGAGGAAGTTGACCGCCGCTGAGGGTCTGGCCAAACAACGATTCTCAGAGCTTGATAGTTTTGAGTTGTAGTAATCTTCCTCTTATTGCTCTGGTGTGAACTGCTATTATCAACTGGGGGCTTAGGTTACGGTCCATTTACCAGCTTTTTCATTTTCAGCTATGCAATCAAACTGGGTTGAAATACTTGATGATTGCCGTTTTTCAGGAGTAAGGAAAATTTGTTCTTCTAACATTTTGAGATATTTTTCTCTGCATTAAAATTTTCACTGAAAAAGTCGTTCTATAATAATTTGTGGCACTTTTTCTGTCTCAGCCACTGAGGGAGGGTTCTCATAACTGCTATAACGTAACTTTTCAAATTAACCTCTTTATTTACGCACAAATTTGCCACGGCTAAGCCAAAATTTTAGTTGAAAAGCTCACATTCTCGTTTATTTTGGTTTATACCCATTCACGGAACTCCATTGATCTGAGTTTTTTTCACCCAGATGCTTTGCAGTGTGCAGTTTGTTTAGATTCCCTCTGTTCGCTTTAAAACGCGGCTGACATTTTATTTGCAGACACCACTTCTGCAGACAACCGTCGTGTACCTATTTTTTCTGGGATTCTCGAGCATAAAATTAACTGCAGAAAATGTATTTCTGTAACATTAAAATGATGAATTATACATTTTCCTGTGTGTTGGAAACTTATGGCTCACCCTTTAGTGGTAAGAAATCGGGAACTTTAGGATTTTCGTGCATTCAGAAGTGAATTGAAGTGTTGCTTTACGACCTGGTACCCATTGCGCGGTTCGAGAGCAGTATGGTGCGGACGGAGTCGTCATTAGCGGCTCGCTCTCTAAACCAGGAATTATATCAATTGCTATCAAAAATCATACTCCCAAAATACTTTGTTTAAATTTCGCGCTTAGTAATTTCAGTATGAAAGTTCCAAGCCTTAAAGTAGGTACTTGAAGTAGGTACGTTGTATTGAAATAGAGAAATCATAGGTTTTCCTTGGGTTTTGTCGAATTTCTGAAAGCGAATGTAATCGACTAAAGTTATTTTCGAGCAAAATTTTATGCATCCATTGCTGTGACCACTCAAATATGTTTGGCGGTTTCGACCTGTCATAATTACTTAAATTTGTGTATATTTTCTAACTCTGTAAAGTGCTACTTTTCATACGTTACTGCGCAGTTCTAATTGGAAATGCATCTGACAGCCACACTAGTCGAGCATCTCTCAGAAGTGGGTCTGCATAGATATCAAGTTGAGATGCAGCTTTGCTCAAGTGCTTTCTTTGAGCAGTGCACGAGGCCGGGATGTCGCACTCCACAGCCACTCAATGTGTGAGGTTTAGAGCCAGTATTCCAACTGCTACCGAATAGAGGGCATGATTTCGCATGTGAATTTGTGTAGCTCATTTCCTGAAGGAAAGTAAAATCAAAAACTTGATTTTAACCTTGTAGAAAGTGACTAGGTTGAAAACAGGAGGTTTAAACTATAGTCCTTTGAACGGTTAACATGAAAATTGTCCTATGTCGCATTCCTGGTGTTATTTTTCAAACTTGGGTGCTGCTTGACAAAACATACGTTTGCCATAAAACTAACCTCATGTGTCTGCAAACCTGTATTTTATTTAAATTAGAGACGAGTAGGTTTAAGTGTTTTGCAGGACTACTATAGTAAAGGACTTGGCCGCTGTGCATGTTGCTAGTGTTGCACACTTACCCTGTGGCCAGGGTTAACAAATTGCGTTTTTCGTGTCAAAGTGCTCAAATTTTTCTGGTTTCAAGCAAAATTTTCTCATAAAAAGCTCTCAGTTCTCATGTTTGCTAGCATAATGGCATCAAAGTTTTCCAAGTACTGGATTCTGGCAAAGTGTACTTGAATAAATTACGATTTTGGCCGGAAAGGAAGGCAACACGGCAATCGTGGTTGTGGCAGGCGAGCTCAGGTGTGGGGCCCCAGACTGCTCCCCTCGGGGCGTCTCCACTCGCCAGCCGAGGAGATCATTTCCTGCTCACGAGTAGCTGGCGCACTCGAGGTGCTGCCAAGTACCTCGCAACTGGTACCTCTGCTCGAGCACCCGGTCATCTGGCCGAGCTATCCATACCTCAGCTAATCAATGATTATTTCTCGGAGGCACTCACGGGCCAACTATTTTCTAGCATCAGATTCTCAGTTAGCATCGCTCCAGCGAAACAGCAAGCAGCAAAAGTTCCATTGACTAGGTTACCGTGCGTGCTTTTTTAGCTAAATTGTCTAATTTAATTCGTAAAAAGCTTCGATTTTGTAATTTTGTGGGAAAAAATAGAAATAAATTAGCTCGGATGGCAGCCAAGACCACGAAAGAACTTTCACTGGCAGCTGTATAGCTATATTGACGTAAATTATTGGAAATACAGCTTCTCTTGAAATAAAGTTGCCTTCCTGAGTGAGGGATGACCTGAAGTGTCGGGAGGTGGTTACAGGCCCCGGCGGTGGTGGTGCATGTGTCCCGTCTCGCTTGCTCGTGCTGCTGCGAGTCTTCGTGCGGATAGAGATATCGAGGTATATTGATATCATCGGATATTGATCCCGAGATGGGAGCAAGAAACGCATTTTTTTTGCCCAAATTGTGCTGTAAGAAACGCAGAAATGACGTAAACATTTGATGGAAATTTCTGACTGTTCTTATTTTGGGGTTAATTAGTGAATCATTTATCGTATTATTGGAAGATTGTCTCGTATTGGATAAATCAATTGATGTGCGTTCCTGGACTAGTAAGTGCATCTTTCTCCCCCGGCATTGCGTGCTTGCCTTATTTTGAGCGCAAGATACGTTTCTGAAGCTGCTGAACGGTGTGAATCACAACGGCTAGCGAACCTTAAGATGTAACGGGTTCTAAAACTGTTCAGATCACAACTGGTTGCGGAAAAAAGTGAAAATAACACTGTGAAAAAAGGGCAGTAGCAACGGGACGCAAAACTGATCTTACTAGATCTCATGAAGACAGCTTTAAATGACTGTCGTTGGTGGCACTCCAACAATTCGAATCATAGTTTCCGTAAAACAGTGTGATTTGTTCGAGAAAACCGTATTTAATAGCGTAGGTATTGTAAAACCATGCTTCCCCCATGCTTCAGAAAAAGCATGACTCGACTATTTTGGTGCAGTTGCGTTGCGTGCGCTGAGTCAACATGTGTTTTTCTCCCGATAACGAATGAGAAGCTTGCTCCGTTAACACCACTACGGAACTTAGCTATAACTTCTTGCCGTGATGAGTTTTACTTCTTGCTGATGAACAGAACGTTCGAGAAATGAGTTGTGATGAATTTATTCACTTACTACGGAATAAACAATCAAATTGAACCTATTTTGTGTCAAATTTGCCACCTAAGTTCAATTTTTTCTGTCGAGTTGTTTGATTTTTTTTATTGTCTTTAGGGCCCGAGCTGACTGTTAAGTAGGCCTTCATTTTGTTGAAATGAAATATTTTTTGTTATCTTAAGGACCACCTTTTTTCGGTTCACTGTTGTCCTATTTTTTCAGCACCTACTTCTTTCTTTTTCAACTTTTATCTTGTTTCATGAACTTCTTCCTTAACTTACTGTTTTTATGCCCCTTCTGCATAGATTCCCCATTTTCCCATCTCCAGACTAATAGGTGCCTTCCTCCTTCCTCTCTTCGAAATCCTTTTTTTTGTAGCGGTTAGGAAGGCTTAAACTAACTTATAATCTAATCTTCGTTATCTTTACTATATATCTTTTCTGGATTCTTAGAGAACTTAGGAATTTTTGTTCGGATTTTTTGGTCAAATTTTGTACCAAGCTATTTCATTTCAGATTGTTGAATGTGTTCACTTTGAATTCCTAAAATTTGACTAGAGCTTGTTCTAGCAGTTCTACACTGCAAATGCCCGTTGGACATCACTTTTGTGTTTTTAACTAGTTATAGTTAGATTTAATCCCTTGATACTCTGATAATGTTAGGGCTAGCCTCCTGAAAACCTTATTCAATATATTTTCAATACATTCTATGCCATGGCAACTTACTCAATGTATTGGGAGTGTATATGCTCCATAACTTACTGAGCAGCATAATCATTGAGTCTAATTTCCACCGAATGTTCTGCAGCAGATGTAGACCTGAATTTCCCATTCTAAATGAGACTCGCAATGTAATTACTCACTCAGAGAATAGGTTTTAATTAAAATTAAAGCCTATGGTGTAAAGATAGATTTCAGCTGTTCGCTTCTTTTAGTCGGTCAGCTATTCCCGCAAGGGTTTTGACGCCGTAGCTTGAGAGCAACACCCAAAACTTTCACTCTCTTTTCTGCCGTCTTGCCGGTCAAATCCTCGGGAGGTCAGCGAAACATAGTGTCGTCTCATGTGTGAGTATTCATCGAGTGCAAAATGTGGAAGACACTTAGTCGCCGGATGTAAAATTTGTTACATTTAACTTGAACAACTTGGGCAAAGAAAGCGATATCATTAATCGTGAACGTATGAACATGCGAGTGTCTGATGTTGGAAGTGTTGTCATCTGACGAGGTTGACTGCATGCTGCTGAGCCCCGCCCACTTCACTAGTTCTGTCTGTGATATTGCCTTGGCTCTCGCTATAGCATCAATTTAATTAAAATTCGATTATTTCACTTGAATTATTGTGACTCTGATTAAACTCAGGAATATTTTTCTATAATTTCAGTTCATTTGCAGGTAATTTTAATTTCATCTTCCTTACATTTCGTTACTTCTTACTAAGGCTCTTGGTTGTCTAATATGAAAGACCTCTACAGGCCACGCGAAAGCCACTTGCACTTTTCTAATTTATTCTGTAATGTCTGGTTCGGTCACTCTGTCATTAATATAGATGCTAATACATTTCAACGGATGCCTAAATTTCAGTTCGAAATGCTACACGGGCTGAGGTATCTCGACGCAAGGAGCCGTTTCGCAGTCTTTCTTGCGACGAGATATTTGACTGACTTGATTGGTGTAACTAGGTTGTTAGGTCCGTCACTACCATGCCTCATTGGAACTATGAGATACATGAATAAATGAAGTAATTTTTCTTGTAGCACTTGCTTCATGCGTAAGCTGGAGTGCATATTTTCAATGTAGTGAAGTTTGTCGAATTCTCAACTTTTTTACGTACAGATGACGGTTACAATAGTAAAATGGCATCGTGTGCGGGGTCAAGTCATTTCTTTTTTGGCTAACGCGTGTAGCGTTTCGATGTTACTTTAGTCCGAAGGTCTACTTATGGAGCTGAAACATATTATGAGGGTGCTGAATATTAAAGCAATTTAAGTTATTAAATACCATTTATGATGCTTGTAGCTGAAAAAAATGCTATTGCCACACTGATGAGACCGATTTAACACTTATTTAAACTTATTATTTTACCGATTAATTATTTAAACAAATTTTGTAAACCCGACGAGAATGATAATGTGCGGCAAAGTCATGTGCGTCATTTGTTATACTTTGAGGCATTTTTACGAGAACGTTAAAAAAGATCTTAATTCACTCCTTCGCAGAAAAAGTGAGTCACTCGCTTTTTATGGACAATGCTATCGTATCTGTCCCAGCAGCGCGTTTTATGCCTGTGTCTGTAAACAGATGGAAGCCGATGTGCCGACTTGCTGTGGATGTCTCGTGTAGTGTAGGCTATCGTCCTCATAATATTTGGTGCTATGCAGTAATTATGGCCAATAGCGTCCTTTGTGTCACACTGTCCTATACAACAGCTTGTAAATTGGGCGTCGACCGATAGTTGCCTTGCGCGTTCTGGATGGATCGTTTTCTAGCAGCGGATCATGTCCTAAATTGGTCTCCAATTTTGGTCTTGATTTAAACTCTCTGAAATTCGTTATGTTGTGGAATTGAGTGTTTTTGAAAAATTGGGATGAGTTTTCGGTTAATGCACGAGACCCCTCAGTGAATACAGCTAGTGTGTTTATAGAAATTAGCGCTCCTAGGGTGGATAGATGCCAGGTTTCGAGTCGGTTGTATTGACCTTTTATTGAAATAGTATTTTTTTGTGACGGATCATTTTTGGTTTAGTACAGTCCTTTTTTCAGTACCAATAACTCTCTCCTTCAATTTTTTTCTAGTTCTGTATATTTACGTCAATCTTGCTGCTTTGGCGCGCAAAGTGTGGGGACATCCGTGCATAAATTCCTCAATTCCAAACTAAATGGTGCCTCCCTCCTCTGTCCCTTTGGGACATCGTTGTTGTGGTCAAGCCTTAAGTCATTCAGTTAATTTCTTTTAATTGTACTTCATCGTATTCCTAAACTTACGCTTATTTTCATTGATTGTCAGAAAAAGTTACAAGCAACGTGGAGGTTTCTGCCTTGGAGTTGAACCACTGCAACAGTAATGTTGAGAGTTAAGAGGCTAATTTAGGGTTGTCGGCAGTGTGTGCTTGATTTCTTCTGAGAACACGTGAGGGCCCTGCTCTGGTACAGTTGAAGCCGTACTACAGCACTCGGTTTATGCGCTATACAGGCGGTTGGTTCGAGGCGGTCGCCAAATTGAATTTAGTGTAAGTTATTATTACTGAAATAAGATTTTGTTGGAAGAGTTATGCTTACTGTTGCTTTAACGTGATCCCCTCAGGAGGATACAACTATTGTATTTATGGGAATTAACTCTCCCAGGGGGAAATGTGTGAGGATTCGAGCTGAAAGTTAGGTAGGCCTTCTTTTTGTTGAAAAAAAAAAAATTTTTTTGCTATGTTAAGGACCACCTTTTTCGATTCACGGCTGTCCTGTTTTTCAGCACGTACTATACTTTCTTCTTCAACTTTTATCTTGTTTCATGAACTTCTTTCCCAACTTACTGTTTCTATACCCCTTCTACATAGATTCCGCATTCCCTACATCCATACTAAATGGTGCCTTCCTCCTTACTCTCTTCGATACGCTCTTTTTTTGTAGCGGTTAGGGAGGCTTAAACTAACTCATAATCTTAATCTGCTTTAACGTGAACAAAAAACTAAACGTGCTTGCCTTGGAGATCTGCTTAGTTATTTCAGATGAGGGAAGAGGTCAGATTGCTTATTGGTCTTCACTGGTCAATTTGCTTTACAGACCTATCATTCCATCCAGCGGCACGAGTCTGGTGTTGGATGTGCTTTTGTGCTTTTGCGCCATTCCGTCCTCTCCTGCTTGCGAGCTAGCAAAGATTCCGACGTGTCATGCATTGAAATAGGCGCACTTCTGTTGAATATTTTGAGTAATACTTGATTATGTATCCTTTCAGAAACAAATTTATACTGCTGAAAATGATTCTTGTTGGCTGTGGAAGTAAAAAGCCCCAGATAATCCAATTGGCATGAAATTTAGCATGAATATTATTAAATTCGAGGTTCCGATGGAAAATCTTGTTTCCGATTTCTATCTCATAACTTGAAATTGAGAAACTCATTCCATATATTCTATATATCACTGGAGGCTCACATGTTTCGACTGTTAAATGGACAAAATTACACTTCTAAATCGCGCTCAATATTTCAGAACTCGAAAGTGCTCAATGTTTACAGATGTTTGTACAGGGTTTAATTTGATATTGCGCTCTTTGCAGTTCGTGTAGTATTTACACAGCAGTAGATATTCACAATCATTTAGGTGCTAACGAACTAGAACGAACTATCTTCATCAGTCTTGTCACTTGCGAAGAGAAAACTACATCATTATAGTCTGTGAGTCGCCATGTCAGAAAAGGGGATAAAGGGGTCCCCGCGCATACTATAAGAATTCATTATCTTAACGCGGGCTTCGCATAAGTTATCCTGTTGCTTGTGCTTGCTGTTGGGCCCAGGAGCTTGACTGAGGCGCTGTGTGCAGTGCTTGGAAGGGAAAAATGTGCGAGAAGCGCTATCTTATCTGGCGTATCTGTTGCCGCGCCGGCGTTGCAGGCCTTGCCAAGCATCACTTCTGTGATGTTTGGGGCCTTGCACTCCGTCACCAGGGACCAGGACATAGCCGCGCTGTCTGCTAACTCCCATTCAGTATCCCATCAGGGAGATGCAACTATTGTATCTGGGAATTAGCGCTCCCAGGAAGAAGATGTGGACTCACGAGCAGAAAGTTAGGTAGGCCTTTTGTTAAAGTTGAATTTTTTTGCGGATCTTTTTTTTTTCAGTTCACTGTTGTTCTTCTTTTCAGCATGTATTGCTTTCTTCAACTTTCTTCTTGGTTCGTAAACTTCTTTCAAACATAAACTTGCTGTTTCTATGCGCGGGGGTGAGGACATGACTTGTGCATCGGTTCTACGTCCCCTTTATTTCATACTAAGGGGAGCCTCCCACCATCATCTTATGGGAACACCTTTTTTATAGTTAGGGAAGGTTAAGCTGTCGCACAGTATATTTTAATTTAATCTTTGGGATGCAAAAAAAGGGTTACTGCTTTAGTGCCGTGGAAAGTGCTGTTTTCGGTAAGATTCGGCTCATCGTGTTACAGATTCTCTTCTTTCCCAAACTTTCATTCACTGGGTTAATAATTTCACTCAGCGGTTTAAAACTATTGTATCGTTAGGAATTAGCGCTCCCATGAAGAATATGTGAGGTTCCGAGCTATAGGTTAGGTAGGCCTTCCGTTTGTTGAAATAGAATAGTTTTTTTGTTTTGTTACGGACCATCTTTCCGTAACAAAACAAAAAACTTAATCTATTTCAACACTGTTCACTGCTGTCCTTTTTTCAGCACCTACTACTTCCCTTGTTAACTTTTATCTTGTTTCATAAATTTCTTTCTTAACTTACTGCTATTGATTCTGCATTCCCTTAACTCCAAACTAAATAGTTATAGATCATCCTTTCTATGTTTGGAACATCTTTGTGACGGTTAGAGAGGCTTAAGCCTTACATCTAATCTAATCTGAGTTAATTATCGACATTCACACTTATTTGGCCTTATAATATAAGCATTGACTCTTACTCAGGATATGAGTGAGTGTTTTCTCATTAAGAGGTTATGACAGGCAACTGCTCCACCGGCGTTTTTTTTTGTTATGTGAAGGACTACCTTTTTTCGGTTCACTGCTCTCCTGTTTTTCAGCACCTACTACTTTCTACTTCAACTTCTGTCTTGTTTCATAATCTTCTTTTTCAACTTACTGTTTCTGTGCCCTTTCTGCATAGATTTCGCGTTCACTTAACTCCATACTAAATGGTGCCTTCCTCTCTTTGGATCGCTTTTGTGGCAGATAGGAGGCTTAAACTAGCTAATAATCTAATCTACTCCCCCGGTGATGTTCTGTGACGAATTCCTGTCGTTTTCAAAGCATTTCTAGCCAAAAATGAGTTATCTGTACAGATGAAATTGAAAGCTTTCAGATAGAGTACATATCCCTGTATACAGGGATTTTTGAACCCATGCAGAGACTGAAACATCATTTGGAGCTTCCTACCCTGGCATAAGGACTGCAGCTGACGATGGTGCAAGGTTTCATCGTGTGTTTTTAGTAAAGTTTTGAAAGTGTAATACTTTGACCGCTGTGTGTTTTCATGTCAAGGTTATTTAAATTAAACTCAAACGCTTGCAATTTTCTTTTTTTTAATTCGCCATGCTGTAGTTAAGCAGATAAATTGTAAGATGTTAGTTTTCTGCGTCTTTGCTATTAAGTTTTTGGCTAGTTACGAAATGGCATGGTAAGTTGTGGGCATTGTCGCGTCGGTGAGTGCTTGGCTGCGCGCAGAACTGGTATCGAGCGGCAGTGCTGGACGCACGTACCTAATACGTGTGTCCTGGTGGTCGGTGAGTCATCGAGCTGCCGCATGTGCTTGCCTTCAAGTGGACATCATCGCGGCTGTCGGTGTCCTTATCAGGCTGTGTACAACGGGCCGCGTGGTGTATCCGTGCTACCTGTTCGAGCGGCATCATGATTGCTGCTTTGTTCGTGCTTCATAACGCCTATGAAGCCTGTATGTATGTTTTTGCCTGTTGATTGTGTGGGCTAGAGTTGCTACCACGGTTGTTGTGTTTGCAGACAAA
>JACJUY010006721.1:25427-47378 GCA_014220935.1 Platorchestia sp. MABIK
TTTAATTCGCCATGCTGTAGTTAAGCAGATAAATTGTAAGATGTTAGTTTTCTGCGTCTTTGCTATTAAGTTTATGGCTAGTTACGAAATGGCATGGTAAGTTGTGGGCATTGTCGCGTCGGTGAGTGCTTGGCTGCGCGCAGAACTGGTATCGAGCGGCAGTGCTGGACGCACGTACCTACTACGTGTGTCCTGGTGGTCGGTGAGTCATCGAGCTGCCGCATGTGCTTGCCTTCAAGTGGACATCATCGCGGCTGTCGGTGTCCTTATCAGGCTGTGCACAACGGGCCGCGTGGTGTATCCGTGCTACCTGTTCGAGCGGCATCATGATTGCTGCTTTGTTCGTGCTTCATAACGCCTATGAAGCCTGTGTGTATGTTTTTGCCTGTTGATTGTGTGGGCTAGAGTTGCTACCACGGTTGTTGTGTTTGCAGACAAAATTCCATTTGGCGTGATTAATCAATGCGTGTTGCTATTTTGTCTGTAGAACTGAGTCTTTGTTGATATAACTCGAAATTTACTATTCTAACAATCTTTTTTTTTACTGTCACCGCCGTAGTTGTTTTACTAATGATTTATAAGCACTATTGTCCTTGCATAATAGTGCGTTGAAACACATCCTTCAAGGAATTTTCGCGAGTTACCGCACCATAGTGGACATTGAGGACTCCTGAGCTGCATCCCCTCAGGGAGCGTAGGATTTTCAACAGGTTGAAGTTATTTAGGTTTACCTATGTTATGCTACGGGGACTGGCGTTCCCAGAGAAGATACTGTTGGCTTAACTGAGATATGCATAGATTGGCCTTCGTGATTTCTTTTGTGTCAACTAAGTGTCTTATAGTTCCCACGCCTTCTTCGCTGTATTTTCGTTTTCTTTTCTTCCTGTATCTTCCTAACTTGACTATTTCAACGCTCAGGATATCTTGGGTGGAAACCCCTCAGGGGGATACAACTATTGTATCTGTGGGAATTAGCACTCCCGGGGGGAAAATGTGAGGGCCCGAGCTGAAAGTTAGGTAGGCCTTATTGTAATGATTTACGATTCAGATACCCTACGTCGTGTTTAAATAAACGTTACGAAGAAGGGAGCGTTTGGCCAANAATGATTTATAAGCACTATTGTCCTTGCATAATAGTGCGTTGAAACACATCCTTCAAGGAATTTTCGTGAGTTACCGCACCATAGTGGACATTGAGGACTCCTGAGCTGCATCCCCTCAGGGAGCGTAGGATTTTCAACAGGTTGAAGTTATTTAGGTTTACCTATGATATGCTACGGGGACTGGCGTTCCCAGAGAAGATACTGTTAGCTTAACTGAGATATGCATAGATGGGCCTTCGTGATTTCTTTTGTGTCAACTAAGTGTCTTATAGTTCCCACGCCTTCTTCGCTGTATTTTCGTTTTCTTTTCTTCCTGTATCTTCCTAACTTGACTATTTCAACGCTCAGGGTATCTTTGGGGGAAACCCCTCAGGGGGATACAACTATTGTATCTGTGAGAATTAGCACTCCCGGGGGGAAAATGTGAGGGCCCGAGCTGAAAGTTAGGTAGGCCTTATTTTTGTTGAAATAAAAAGTTTTTTGTAATGTTAAGGACCATCTTTTTTCGGTTCACTGCTGTCCTGTTTTTGAGTACCTACTACTTTCTTCTCCAACTTTGATCTTGTTCCATGAACTACTTTCTTACCTTACTGTTTCTATGCCCTTTCTGCATAGATTCCGCGTTTCCTTATCGCCATACTAAATGGTGCCTTTATCCTTCCTCTCTTTGGATCGCATTTGTTGCGGATAGGGAGGCTTGAACTAACTAATAATCTAATCAAGTCTTGGGTGGAAACACACTTTGTGCACAGATGCCCCGTTCCCTGAACTCCGAACTAAATAGTGTCAGCTTTCATCCTCTTTTTGGAGTACTTCAGTTGTTTAGGGAGGCGTAAACTAACTTATCAAACTCGAATATTCGCTAACCTAAGGGCGAGTAAAGCCGCCGGCCAGATTTAGAACTGTGGTTGTAGCTGTGTGTATTCCTTGTTTGTTTCCGTCTTGTTTGAAATCCCTTTGGTAAATAATTGATTCATCTGCTAGAGTGTGGTTGCAATGTTCACGCTTCGCTGTCAAAATTACACGAATAGATGTACGAACTAAAAAAATGTGAAGCTAATTTGTTGTAAATGCCTTGTTTTTGTGCGTATACGGCTACCTATAATTTTTTAGGAAGACAAATGCGCAATTAATGAAGTAAATTGGACTTAACGCGACTTATCATGGCAATTTCTAGAACTTTCAGTGCCACACGGCGAGCCTCTGAACTCCCACAGTTCTGTAATGAATCAAATGAATAGAATTGTTGCGAATGGTACTTCTCATTGCATATTTCTAATAAGTAGACACTTTCGTCATCCCTCACGGGCTGCACTGCGGTGGAGTGTCCTTTAACACCTTGACTGCGATACGACCCACCGGTGGGTTGTGCTCAAGTTTTTTCTCTGGTTACCGACTCTTCGATGGGTCGTTGGGAAAGTTTTAATAATCTTTTAAAATTAATGGTATAACCTAGTTAAGGTTTGGTATTTAGAAAATTTCTATCAACTTTCAAATTTGAATTTGAGTTGAATACTGAACTTCAGTTTAACTCATCGCAGTCAATGCGTTACCGCATCTGAGGATTAAGCGTTCTGCGGGGATGTGTGGGCTACCCGAGCCAAACTCGAAGAGATCTGCTGGTGGTGTTTGTCTTCATCAGTGTTCTTAGGGAGCACTAGAACACCTGAGTGATGACCGTAGCTTCCCAAACCAGAATTAGCAACACTTGTTTGCAGGAGTCGGTTGTGGGTTTAGATTGGTATTAGGTTGGCCTAATCTTTCATTTTGTTCTTCTGCCTCTCTCACGGAGCGCGACGGGCTTACCTAGTGACCGACATCCTGCACAAGTGTTTTCACCTTCGATTCTTTTTCCTTAATTCACTATCCTATCTCATCGAGAGGCTTATGCTTTCTATTTTTGCCAGCGTGATATGCTCTGCCAACAAAGACACTCAAATTTTGCACTTTTTGATGCCACTTGAACTTGAACTTTACTGTTTCTTATTATCACGCAACTGCGCGACAACGTATATTAAACCATAATGATAACGTTGAAAGTATTCAAGTAACAAAATTAGTTCCTTCCATCATGTGAAGGTGCGAATCACGTACATGGCAGCATGTGGCAGCATCCCTTGTCTATGTATGGATAGCTCGGCCAAGTTGGTGCGGCGTTGCTCTCACCTGCACGTCACTGCGCTGAACTAGCGGCCGTAGTCACAACCGCGTCAGGTGTGCCATGTGAACGTGAGCTGCTCCAGCCAACAGCCGATCCTTCCTAGAATGAGAGCTCCGTGAGACCGCGCCCTCGGGTGGCTGCCGGCCGTTCCCGCCGTGTGCACCGGTCCAGTCGTCGCCATCATGGTTAGGTTCTTGGACACCTCGGCACGACGCAGCCTCAACTTGGAGTCTCTATCATGCCAGAGATGCTTCAGCGCCTTAATGTTCGCGCGCATCTGGGTAAACGGGCTGAGTGGAAGAAACTGCTAATTTTAGACAATGTGAAAGTTGAAAATAAAGGAAAGGAAAAGGTGCGCTAGAAACGGAAACACTTCAGCTATACCGACAGGATGGAACATTCATCGTTTCCAATGATAGAGGTGCTGGCTGATGTACGGGGTTGAGTTAAAAAGTCCGCCTATTAAAAAAGCGTCATTGGAGCGTTTGTTTTGTATTTCTGAAGGCCATTTTTTAATTTTTAATAAAAGTCTTACCCCTACGTCGTTCGAGAAATGCAAGACTGTTTTTCATCCACACAATCGACCAAATTTGGTTCAAAATTTATTTACAATTGTTTCCCTTCAATAATTATCAAGTACTAAGTAATACTTGTTCTCCTCAGGAGGATGCAACTATTGCAATTATAGGAACTAGTGCTTCGATTGGGAAAATGTGAGATCCCGAGTTAAGACTGATGTAGATCTTTCTTTGGTTGAATAAGAATCGGTGTTTGTTTCGTTATGGACCGTATTTTTTCGATTCCCTGCTGTCCTATTTCCAGCATTTCTAACTTTTTTTTCTCCAAGTTTATCATGTTTCATAAACTTCATTCTGAACTTTCTGTTTCTATGCACAATGGGTCTTGTGTGGGAACACACCATGTGCATACATTCCCCGTTCCCTAAACTTCATACTAAATGGTTCTTTCTTCCTTTTTGAAAGATTTTTGCTTTTGGCTTGGGAGGCTCAAGCCAACTTATCTGCTCCCGTGCTCTCGCAAACTTCTGTTAGACAGGAATGCACTATTTCCCGCTAGCAGTACCACCAGTCCGTGTTGGGCGAGTTGAACTAGAGAGTGATGACGCTAGACTCTAAATGGAGTGGCAGTGAAAGATTTGAAACCTGAGAACGCGACTTGAGGATGGTTACGCGGATGAGTGTTTTAGTGCATTGAGATTGTGTTGAACGACTTTGGGAGATGGTTCTGTGTGTGCTTTATCTCCGTCATCGCATTGGTTGGCTCTCGTAGTGTTTATGCAGTGCCTTTGCATCAGAATAAAAGGACAAGTGTGAATGTAGTTCAGTCAGAGGAACAAGTCCGCACTGTGTTGCTAGAGTGCGTTGTTACGGAGACGAGGATTATAAACGAGGCAAAATAGGGTGTGTTAATTAGTTGTCTGCAGTAAGACAAATCAGGACCCAGTACTTCGAAAAACCAATATGATTAAAGTATTTCGAATAATGAAAAGGGATATTATAATTTTAGAGGAACCTTGTGGGATCAGTCGAATGTATTTTAAACGCGCAGAATGCTGAGGCCTGTGTAAGAATATTTTTAGTTTTGTTAGCAGTTGTGCATGTCTCACGCCGGTAGCGAAAACTGTCTGGTTTTCTCAGCAAGTGGAGTTGTGACCGACTTGCTCAGTCTCGCCATCTTTTGGGTGAAGGTCTTTGGATTTGATGGAGCTCGTCAGCGTATGTTGGAGTGCCAATTACTGTTTTCTACTGATTCTTTCACCGGTTGTTGCCGCTCTGGGGGATACAACTATTGTATCTATGGGAATTAGCGCTCCCAGGGGGACTATGTGAGGGCCCGAGCTAAACGTTAGGTAGGCTTCTTTTTTGTTGAAATAGAATAGGTTTTGTTTTGTTACGGACCATCTTTTTTCGGTTCACTGCTGTCCTGTTTTTCAGCATTTACTACTTTCTTCTTCAACTTTTTCTTGTTTCATGAACTTCTTTCTTAGCTTACTGTTTCTGTGCACTTCGTGCATAGATTCCACGTTCCCTCAACTCCACACTAAATGGTGCCTTTCTCTCTTAGAACATCTTTGTCGTGGTTAAGGGAGGCTAAACTCTTATATGATAATAATAACATAGGTTTTTGTTTTGTTACGAACCAGCTTTTTTTCGGTTCACTGCTGTCCTGTTTTTTCAACACCTACTACTTTCTTCTTCAACTTTGACCTTGTTTCATGAACTTTTTTCTCATCTTACTGTTTCTAAGCGTTTTCTGCCTAGATTCCACATTCCCTTAACTCCATACTAAATGGTGCCTTCTTCCTTCCTCTCTTTGGATCTCATTTGTTGAGGATAGGGAGGCTTAAACTAACTAATAATCTAACCTAACCGCGGTTGTTGTAAAAATTGCTGAGATTGCTGATTGAATCTTGAATAGTTTGGAATGGGAGAAGATTAGAAGTCGTTGCGAATAAGAGTGACATGGCGACGAAAGCTCGGTATTTGAAATGCTTGAGGAACTAATACAGAAGAGGATTAGAGATATTAAGACAAAGTGTGACCCGTTGTTTACCTGAAATTGTATGGTTGTGTTTGTAGAGGAGATGAGACAGTTGCACTCGGTGGGAAAGGATTAGCGCGCACACAGGGAGTGTTGAATGGGTTGTGTAAGTCATGGCATGGGTGCGGACACTGTACATATAAGAGTGTGATTATGGAGTACTTCAGTAGAGTGTTGAAACATAGGACAAAGTGTTGCTAAGGGGAGAGTGTACGTGTTTGAGATAAAATTCTTGATACGCGCCGTAGTGATGACACGGTTTCATTGTGTGAGATAGGAGGAGCTGTGACGCAAGCTAAGTATAATGAGCTCCGCTAGTTATCGATGAGGGATATTACGGCGCGCTGTTTATGGAGAGCTTCAGCGAACGTTTTGTGGAAATGTAGTGGAATCTAAAATTCGTTGATGTGTGGCAGTAAAGGCTAATACGGTTATAAAAAAGAATGAAGAAACTGGTTTACGGGCAGTGAAGGTAGGCGACGGAATATTTAAAGAGGAGTGTGCTCGTCGTCCGGTGATTCTTTAGATTGGGCTCCAATTGAGGCCTCATGTCAAATCTCATTTTTTGCTTTTGAGTATAATGGGAGGTAAGCAGGTGTAAGCCTTCGTTCAGAACAGGCAGACCTTGCACCAAAAGCTGCTCTTTGACCCGCAGGGACTTACGTGGTTAACAGGTGGTCAGGGCAGTGTGTGCTATGACGCATCCTCGCCCCCTGCCCCTCCCACTCATTTTTAAATATGTGGGCATGGTATCGGAGTGTGGTTCTTCATTATTAGTGGCATGAGCATTGTTTTTCATCTCCCTGTTTCAGTACATCAGTAGCTTTAATGTAAAGTTGATAAACGGAGTGGAAATTAGCCGTAAGTAAAAGCAATTATATTTCGTCACCAACACTCAGTTTTAATCGTTTTCAGAAGGCGACTTATGTGAAATCCTACTTAATGTGTTGATGTACTGTATCGTAGACTATTCAGTATAATTTATTACAAGGTTTCGTCCATTTGCTGTTGTAGAGGCGCTCTTCCTACACATGGTCATGTTGAGTCGAGTATTCGATGCATTTCAGGAAGCCCGCTCTTCAGTATATGCTTGAACAGGTACCCTGGTACGTTTTACTGTGTGCTTGTTACGAGCACATCTACCTCGTAGGTCTATCTAAAGTAATGAGTAACAAAGTTGTTGACTTGCGACCCCAATCAGAACGCGAGTTTCGGTTTCGGTATTTATTTGAAATCCATCCCTTCATGGGGATACAACTTTTGTATCTATGGGAATTAGTGCTCCCAGGGGGATTATGTGAGGTCTCGAGCTGAAGATTAGGTAGGCCTTCTTTTTGTTGAAATAGAATAGGTTTTTTGTTTTGTTACAGAGTATCTTGTTTCGGTTCACTGCTGTCCTGTTTTTCAGTACCTACTACTTTCTTCTTCAACTTTTATCTTGTTTCATGAACTTCTTTCTTAGATAACTGTTTTTATGCACCTTGTGCATAGATTCCGCGTTTCCTTGACTCCATACTAAATGGTGCCTTCATCGTTCCTCTCTTTGAACATCCTTGTTGTGGTAAAGGGAGGCAAAAACTTTCTTATAATCAATCAATCATTTGAAATCCATTTGAACTGCGTTTCATAATTTTCTCCACCTAGTTCCTTGATTAGCAACGGTGTTAACGCTCATATGCCCTCCATAGGGCGTGTCAGGTATGTCAGACATTATTCGCCCCTGTGTTGACGCTTGCTTAACGGGCCGAATTAGGGCTGAGTTTGCAGTTAATCCCGTGCACAGTCGCGTCTGGAACTGGAAAGATGAACTTGGCAGCGGTCATTTGATCCTGTGCCAAGTGACAGCTCTGCTCTGTAGAGAAAGACGACTTGCCCCTAAGTGGCTTTTCTCTGTAGCAACAGAGACCAAATTTTCGCAAACTTTGTTGTTCCTTTGTGCCCACGACGCTATATCTTGCTCCAAATCCGGCTGGTGTCGATCTTGCTGACCAGATTGGAATCAGCTCGACGGCCAGCTTGTCCTAGACTTGCTATCTTTGGTCCACTTTTTTATGTATTCATGTATTCTTCTATTTACTTATTTTAACCGTTGTTGTTTGTGTTCATGATAAATAATATGCTTGTTTTCACACTGCTGATCTGTATTTTCAACGTCATTGAGGATGAAATGCTGGCTTTTGTTAAATTTATTACTATATTGGAGTACAGCCTGAGCTTGATTACTCTAACCCAGCCAAATCAGACATAGAAGGTGTAGTTGGTTATTATAACATCATTTATTTAATTACCCTAGCTCTTGTCATCTGTGAACTATCTCTTTGTTAAACGTCAGAGCCTAGCAGAATACCGTTGCTGCTGTTTTATGGCTTCCCCGTCATCACCTCGATGTCTTGGGATGATTGTCATTGCTGCTTGAGATACATTTCACTGTCGTTCCATCTGCTGTCATACGTCAGTGCCATTGCTTCAAAAGTCTTCTTCTTTCATCCCTCAAAAATCGTATTGCAGTTTTCTTGCTACCTTAGCTAAGTTATTTTATCAAAAAATGTATTATCATCATTGCTGCCCAGGCTAAGGTGTTTGAAAAAGATCGTGTTATATTTACAGTTCCTGCTTTGTTACTCGGATGTCATGTGGTCGCTGCTGCTACTCGTACAATATTGACCTTCTGTAATTGTCATCGCACTGTGTTTGACCATTTATATTTTAACTTTGCCGTGCAATCGGTGTTTCATCGTACGAATTTCGTCATTGGGGTTACCAGTGCTGTTCGTATTTCATCTACGTTATCGTATGGCGCTTAATTTTTGAGAGTCGCGGCCCCTCGGGGATACAACCATTGTATCTATGGGAATTGGCGCTCCCAGGGGGAAAATGTGTGAAGGCCTGAGCTAAAGATTAGGTAGGACTTCTTTTTGTTGAAATAGAATGGGTTTTTGTGTTTTGTTACGGACTCTCTTTTTTCGGTTCACTGCTGCTTGTTTTTCAGCACCTAATACTTTTTCTTCAACTTTTATCTTGTTCTATGAACTTCTTTCCCAAATTACTGTTTCTATGCCTCTTCTGCATAGATTCCACATTCACTCATCTCTATACTAAATGGTGCCTTCCTCCATCCTCTCTTCGATACCTTTTTTTGTAGCGGTTAGGGAGGCTGAAACTAACCTGTAATCTAATCTAATCTTTGAGAGTCGCGCCTTAGCCACGCCCCATTTTCTGCTACACTACGTCTACGGTCGTAGGCTGAAATGATCATTTCGTGCGAATTTTAATGCAATCATCATGCTTTGTCGTTCATTATGCTTGCGTACGTCTATGAGCATGATAGACGTCTTTAAGCATAATCCGGGTCAAAGAATGTAGCGCAACACAACGTTGAATTTTGATGCCGAATGTGGTAGCTGACGGTGGGATATATTTAATAATTTTTAGGAGTTATTCGGGATATTGATGACCCAAATACTGGTCTAAACGCTGGCTCTTGATATTATTATCCTTTCTGTTTCTAAGGTCATCTTGCTGTCAGCTGCTTTGTATCAAGTTGAGCTAACTGTAGAACTCGGGAGTTGTTGCCTACTTGTGTATTTATGGCATGTTGGTGGTTAGAGTAGTTACACGAGAGCCGCCTGTATAACGCTGGCACTGAGTAGCTTGTGATCCTTATTCAATGTCTAGGGCTAAGCTGCTACAAATCCTTGCGTCCAAAATTGAAACGCTTTATTACATTCCTGATGCGCCCAAACATGCAGGTCATAGTGGCATTGTTGTGTGATTTTAGTGTGATTCACATCAGTTCATGAATTTGCGATGATGCCACATCAAGTTACGAGTATCTTCATGAAGTATCAACATTATTCTAAGGCGACCCTTTTTTGTGTTAGTCCATTCATATCTACTTCATTCCAATTTTGTTTTCTACATTTTATTAGTTTGAATTAACTTCAAGACTATTACTGTTCGGTACGTTTCCATCGAATTGATCTCCGCCATAACTCACAGCTGGGAATTTAAATGCGGATTTTAATTCAGCGCTACATGATTTATCGGCTAATTACTGACGCCTTTGTTTAATGGAGCTGTTTTTGGAGGAAAGAATTTCTGTTCTGATGCATTTTTATTATCCTTTAGGTTATCATAGTAGGTTTGAACCGTAGTTCTTCATGATAGTTTTCATGACTCAGGTTTTTGCTAGTTTTGACATTTGCAGTTGAGATTTTTATGTTTACATGATGTGCTTGAGGATGAAAAACAGTTTCGTGTTTATTACCTATGGTGGGGAAAGAAGTGATTTCTCTGAATGTGCCATGATTATTTTTTCACATATCTTGGTACTTTAAATTAGTTAATGGAAAAAAAATTTATGGTAAGTACTGCGTCAAATTAATCCTTCAATTTCGTCTGTTTATTTTTTTTTTATTATCAAGTTATCGAAATGGCGACGTTTCTATACCTCGGTGTTTTGATCGTAATTGTTATGCCTGGGTACCCTTTCTCTCTCCAGCAAGTCGAGATCCCGTGTTTGCTCCGACTTGTTATGGTGTTCGAAAATTGTTTTCGCGCATCATCGCTATCTCTTGAACTCCTTTTTGAGTGAAGGCAATTTTTGTCGAAGTCGATACGTTTGTTTAGCGTGGGAAGATCGTCTTGGCAAACTGGTGCTCAGGCGTACTACCAGCTCTGATGGACAGAGGAGGTGAATGTACTCTGCTGCTCTATTGTGTAGATCTTAGATTAATGGTCAGGGCTTTTTTGGCCGAGTTACTTGGGTCAAAATTACCTTACTGCTGCAGTCTTTGGGTACGAGACAAAGTGAGCTTACCTCTAGCTCAGAAATCGGTTTAGGCGGCGCCTAATAACTTTTTCAAATAATTCATAACGAATGTAAATTTTACCCATATTGTTATACTTTTGATGTCAGTCCAGGCTTTTATGCTATTTTTTATTAAATCGCTTTGTGCATTTTTGTGGCCATTCTCCGTATCATCAAAACCTAATTTTACCCATTACGCTCGCACTGCGCCGACAGCTCCAGTATTGTTGCTGCCTTATCAGTGTATTACTTCTTGGGTGGTTTGAGTGATAGTTTAGTTTTTGTCTGTTGGCAGTCGCACCTGTACTGTTATTCTTCCGTAGTGCAGAATCTTATTCACTGAATCCTGGATGTTTTCTGAAGTTTTAATTGTGTGTTCTAGCCCGTTGTGATTTTTTATCGTTTCGAGCGTTTGCACTCTAGTCGAGTTGCGCATTTATTTTTGTCGGCTTTTGCAATCTTGTGTGTATCATTGTTCGGCTTGTTGCTCGTGTTAATTCGGATTGAGTGGTCCTAACGTCTGTCTGTGGTTTTATTCTCATGCTGCTCATCCTTCCGTGTCGTGCACGTCTGCGTACGATCGAGTTGTGCTCTCTTTCTCGTCGTTTGCTCTCCCAGAAGACGCTGATGATGTCGTGCTGTGCAGTTTTTCTGGTGCACGGCGTCCATCCCTATTCCCTCGCCTCCCACGCACTTTTTTAAGCGCCCGGCGCTTGCCCTGCGTTTTGCTGCCGCGACTTTACGCCTGCCGGCATTTCCGCTCGTCTGTCTGCCTGCTCGCCCCCTTTCTGAAACACTTCGTCGCCATCAATAACACCTGTGAGAAGTTATCACGTGTGACTGTTTGCCCGCTCGACTGATTAGTCGGCTTGCCTCTCAGAAGCCCTCCTAAGCCCATCAACCGCAACACTTGGTAGGGATTCTCTGATCGAGCTTGAGACTTGTTGACTCCTCGCTAGAGCTGCTCAATTTAGTTTGCCAGAGAGGCAGGGCTATGCGTGTGTTTACCAAAATTATTCTGTGCAATTTTTTTAAACTTGAGTGCACGTGCATGTATTTGAATGTTATGCACCAGATGCTTTGAAAACAGCATCTCACCACGGTTGTATTAAAGGTTGTTTTTGATCTGAAATTTTGAAGACGAACTTGGCCTTGATTCAGTGTGTTAACATCAAACTGTGGTCCGTCGAATTGCGCATAATTGCCTGTAATTTAGGAGCGTCAACAAGATTTCACTGAGAATTACATCCAACTGCGCATTGAGTACGAGAGCTCCTGAGTGCGTGTGACTATCCTTAAACATTATCGCAATTAGTCCTCTATGCATTGATACGTAGAGGTCTCCGTCGAATAGATTAATTGATCCCTGGGGCCTCTTTGATGAGCACAGACTCGTATGCTGGGCAGTATGACTTCAAAGCATCCAGGTGGGATTGCAATTCTTTTCATGCCTAAATACGTGGGCAGTGTGAGTGCTAGTATAGTTTTCTAGATTCAGTTTGTGCCATTTCCAAGCAACCTTTGCACTGTTTACAACAATTTCCTTGAAATTGTCTTAGTAACCTTAGTAGCCAGGAGAGCACATGTTACACTGATGTGTTGATCTCACCTGGATTTTCGAACGTGCTTTGATGCGCTGCAGCTTCTTCACAATAAAACGAATATTATATGACCCATGTCAGCCTCTGAGCGCATAGTTATCAGCTGGACATAGGGAGCGAAACGGCTGGATAATTTGTTTTTTGATATAAATAGATTTCCCTGTAGCATCTGCGTTGATAAAATGCTAATTTATGATATTAATCATAGCGAAATCCCACCTTATGCAATATGCTTGTCATAATGCACTATCTGTGCGTTGTGCTAAGTTACCCGTTACGATTCATTTAAAAATTTTATAATTTATAATTTAAGACTCAAGTTTTAACTTGATTTTGCTGGCCTCCGTTGAGCCAGGCGAGACTGCAGCGGCGGAACCTACGGTGTATGGGCAGGATGCTTCAGACTTGGCTCGTTGATGAATCCTGAGTTGTGGCACTTTATGAGGATGCGGCTGATTGCGATGGAGTTTCTCATCTCGTGTGGTTGTGACGCTCGCGCCAAGACTGGCATCGCGATTGTTGAAAGTATGTACTTGTGTTTCCAAGCACGAATAGGTGGTGTTCTATTTGTGGCTCATAAAATTAGGTAGTCAAGTCGCCGCTTGCTGTGTGCATTAGCAGAATGTCATACTGGTGTGGAACATGGGCTCGAATTTGGAGTGATCTGCCTTTGGGAAAACTTCATGGGAGCAGTGGGCATCCTGCTTGCACGCCGGAGGTTCCGCCGCCGCAGTTTGCAGTGTTGCCTAACTCTCAATATGGGAGGCACACCACGATCAAATGTAACAAAGTCGTAAGTTTTACATTTTAAAAGTGAAATTTACACAAAGCATTGACGGTGGTGACTTGACAAAGGCCCAGTCCCTTCATACATGGTTTTGAGATGATGCTAAATTCTAGCTTGCATTTTTAGCCATCGAGAGTCTAGTGGCGCTGTTGCATGTGGGCTAACGCAAAAGCTGATGTTACCTGTAATTGGTACGAGCCGTTGGCTCGCAAGCTGATCAAGTTAGTCCGTTGTCTGTCTTGCATTACGTATTTTTGTTCAGAGTGTTTGGTTTCCTAATTTCCAAGCTTAATTACTCAAGCGACTGCCGTGACTTCGGTTACTGCTCTTGTTGTGTCCTAACTCTACTCAGTGATGCGAGCTAGCGCACGACGCTGCTCACGTACGTGCGCCGCACCACAACGAGGAAAGCGACATCACCGCTGCTGTGCGGCGCGTGGGTACGAGCAGCACGCGCGTGGCCGCTACCGACGTTGCGTAGCGACGCCCTCGCAACAAACTCCAGCATCACACGACGCTGCCGGAGCACAATGCGCCCCCAGTTTGTACGATATTTGTCCGTTACTCGCGCCATGTCTCGGAATCAACCTTTCCGGCAGCTTTGGCATTGTGCCGTTGAAAACAACGATGAGCGAAGTCACTGTGGATAACGTACCGAAAAAACTTAGGATAGTCTGTACTAATATTATTTTAAAGACCGTCTGTCGCTGGTATCGATTGGAAGAATGTCATTAGTTTCCATATCGCTTGCATGTAGAGATGATCGGTCAAATGCACTCATTAGAAGGGTGAATTTCTCTTTGCTGGACAAAGTACCAGTGGATATGTTCCTCTGGTTTTTGTGCTATTCGATTATATTAAAGTAAATGTTTTTTCTTGATTCAGGTTTCCTTAAGAAAATAATCGAGTGAAAGGGTTTCCGTAAGATCCGTCTGTTAGTCCTTTCTTAAACTTGTTTCTAATACCCACAGAAAATTTTTTTCTCTCTTAGACTTATCAACACTCTCATCCCAGATTCTTGTCTGACTTCTACGAGGCCTAGTCTGAAAAAAATCCTCGGAATCCTGGGATACGCTCCAGAGGCTGCGCGCGAAAATTATTCTGGCTTGTTCCTCCCACACCTCTTGTCTGTGTGCGGTGTCTAAATATTCGCCTTCGCTGCCTAATGAGGTCCTGTTTTTACGTTGCGTTTCTGAGGAAATGTCTCCCAGAGGGAAAATGTGTGAGGGCCCAAGCTGAGAGTTAGGTAGGCCTCTTTTTTGTTGAAATAAAGTGTTTTTTGTTGTGTTTGGGACCACCTGTTTTCTGTTCACTGCTGTCTTGTTTTTCAGCACCTACTACTTCTTCTTCAACTTTTATCTTGTTTCATAAACTTCTTTCTCAAGTTACCGTTTCTATGCCTTTTCTGCATAGATACCGCATTCCCTTATCTCCATACTAAATGGTGCCTTCCTCCTACCTTTCTTTGGAACGCCTTTGTTTCGGTTGGAAAGGCTGAAATTAACATCTAATCTAATCTTTTGAGAAAATGTTAGTGGGTGGACGGTTCAGTGGGGACACAAATTAGAAATTCTTGAAATTTTTGAATCGCCCAATGACTTGAGAACGTGCTCCAAACCCAATTGCCGTGTAAAGTTTGAGCCAATGTTGCCCTGAGCTGAGACGGACTCCGTGCCTCATAGCGGCACGAGGCAGCGTCACCGGGCGTGGTGGTGCAGTGCAGAGACCGCCGGGCCGCTCATCTGGCATCGCCATCATGTAGCGCTGCTCCTCTCTGCCTTTTGTGGCACTCGTTCTGCCCCTCACCCTTCCTCTCCTCTCTAGAGCTCCCTTCACCACCTAGTGCTAAACTGGCCCATCTTCTCGTGTCTTATCTTCTTCTGACACTCTTCCTAAGTGAGCTTATCTTTTTATTTGTGGGAAAAAAGGTCAAGTACGAAAATACTGGTTAATCAACAAGCATCGTGTAGCGGTGATGATGCTGAACAATTTCCTGCCGTTTTGCAAGCTTGTTCCTGCTGTCGTACTTTGGCACGCATTCATTTCTCCGAGTGTTATCTTTTCTATTTCTACTAAGGCAGTCTCTCTTCTTCTGAATTCTTCCATCTAAGTTTTCAAGTTTCGTACTTTTAGATTTTTCATTCAGCTTCCTTTCAAGCTGCTGCTTCATTTCCTGAAACATGCTCACGTCAAACTGTTTTTTGTTATTATTTTTCATTCTCGTTCTCCTCCTGTATTTTATCAGAAGCCCTTACTGTGGGACTGCTTTCATTCAGTTTGTGGTTATTTTTGGTGAATGTTGGAATGCGGCTTCAATTTGAACTGATTCTCGTTGAACATTCGCTAAAAATTTATATACCACAAGGACCGCACTTCAAAGGCCGCTGTCGAATGTCGATGCCTTTCCCTCTTTGTGAAGCCAGCAGTGAAGGTGGTATATAAGTCCTATTTTATGTCCGTAGAACTATCACTCTTGCTGGTGATGTTGATTAATAACAATTTTGCCAAAAGGAATTTCAATTTTAGAGATTATTTACACTATGGGCGTCTTTTATAGTGCCAACAAATTCTTAGAATTACTGTTCTGTGATTCTCAGTTTCGAATGATTTTTCTATCCGAGCTATATAGTAATCAATGCAGTCTGACATTTACGCAAGATTACTTTTTTAAACATGATTTCAACTAAATACTTGTCTGGGAACACGGTTTCGTGGAATTAATCTTTTTGGAGATATTTTCTGTTATCAATTCTTCTTGGACAGAAGAAGAATAGACTTGGAAATACACTCAGTTCATCTTATTCTCTGCTGAATAATTGCCTTTCATCAAGCATTCACTAAATGAACTGCGTCAAGTTTTGATTTAAGACGAGGCGAGGAAAGGCTCGCGCTCGACTCAGACGATTTTTGCGCTTATGTTGATTCTCGAGATTTTTACGAGCGTTGTTCTTCGAGAAATTCTTCACCTAAGAACTGCACATTTTTTCTGAACTTATCTTCTTATTTCATGTGAATTTTGATTTTTTAGAGGTAGTTTCTGATTGGATCTACCAACTTTTATCGGATGCCGTCATTTAGGAGACTTGATAGCGCCTTCCTAAAAACATTGGTTTTCAATGCGGAGTAATTTCTCCACATATGAAACTCGTTTCATTCTTAAGAGCTGTTGTCGCCGTTGAAAACATTTTCTGGAATTTGCCACGGGTTTGGATGAACGTGGAGCTTTGTTAATTAGTTTTTAGTGAAAACAGCAGTAAAATTAGTAGAATATCTTATTAATTCGTTACCATACGTGAGAGTCTATTCTTGAGACTTACTCCTTGGTGATATTTTATGTCCTTCGTGATCGACTTTGCCCCAATCGTAAATTTTGTAGATTTATAATTGCACTCATCTCTAAGAGCTGTCGTTCTGTACGTGCAGAAATGAGTAAAGCATTTTTATAGAAGTGTTGTTACACTTGAGTACGCTCTGTATGGGCAGCTCTGACTAGATAAGCTGATAAAGGGTCACCGATTGTGAAATCTTTTACCGATTGCTTATTTTCATGTCCGTATTCCAAATAAGTACTGAACATATGAACTACTTAGACATATTTAAATTTTCTTTTTGTTTTGATTGTCTGAGTGGTGATTGTTCGCAATAGTTTTAATTACATGTTAGACGCAATTTTAGCTCGTTTGATAAGTACTCAATAGTGCTAATGTTTATGCGCATTCAAAGTTGTTGGTATCACTGACACCTCATGCCTATGTTCGCTAAATATCGGCCACCTTCTTTTCTAGACCTAGTGATAAATTATCGCTTTTTGACTATCCATACGAGCCTTTTGCAGTCTTTACTCTAGCTGAAGGCTTGCTTATTCTTCTGTTTTGAATTGTATGAATCACCCTACGCAAGAACGCTAATTAGCAAGTATAGAGCGTCAAATTGTAGTGTACAGTGCGCCATTCTTCTTTTGGGTTTGGAAAAGTAAGCTATAGTCATTGGATCTAAAATGACAGGTGCAAAAGTATGTGAACACAACTTGAATTGTTCATTGCGTTAGTAATGTACCGTCAGATAATTATTTTTTGGTTATCCACAGAATCTTTATCACAATTAACACGTTGCTTGCGATACGACCCATCGGTGGGTTGTGCTTAAGTTTTTCCAGCTGCGAAACGACTTATCGATAGTTCTTTTGAAAATTTTTGAACAGTCTTTTAAAATTAATGGTATTTAATTTACACAGTTAATGTTTGGTATTTATAAAATTTTGAACAACTTTTGACTTTTAATTTGAGTCGAATATTGAACTTCAGTTTAACCCATCGCAGTCAACGTGTTAACTAGCAATACTAATTTTCTAGTTCTCTAAATTTTCATTATGAGTTATCATCGAAACGTTAAACGATAGTTGTAATCCACAGCGAAGGAGTCTCTAACCCCGAGATCACAATGGGTCTTTGGTCGCTAGATCAACCGTTTCGCGTACACTCGAGCGTTATAAAGGGCGAAGACTCAACAAAAATCTGACTCGAAGTTGAAGATCTCAATCACATTACTTGTTAGGGCATTCGAGAGCAAATCGGGCGAAACCCGGAGCAGTCTGTAAGGAAGATGGCAAAATAGTGCGGAACCTGTCCCGGAACAACGACGAAAATTGTCCATGATGATTTGGGAATGTTTTTCTCCCTCCTGGAAATAGACAAACTCTAAAATAAAATGCAGAAAAGAATGAACGAGATTAATTGAACGAGATGAGAAAAAGGGCGATGTCTGAAATTGTCTAACAAGAAGTTACGCAAAGTTGAAATGGTTCGCTACAAATGATCGCGTCATAGGAAAAAATACGTCAGCAATTACACATGAATTAAAGAATGTTTCTCACTCCTTGAAACTAGCTTCAGTTATGATTTGTACGGCCAGTTCCTCATCATGGAAGCCTCGTCGCATTTTTGTGAAGCGAAGTCGTAAAATCAATACGAAAGCATATGTTGCTGGCATGCTGAAACTTATGATTAATTTTACTTTGGAACATTTCGCTAATGGTAAAGTAGACCTTTCAGTAAGAAAAGGCGACTGCGTACATTTCGAATATCACCTACGCCTTATCCCGAGGCAATTTGCAGCTATTTCCGTTAAACTAAATGTGGCCCACCTGTTCGCCAGATTTCAATTCCATGGACAATACAGTTTGGTCGATGTTTGAGTCTAGACTCTAGAGCATATCGAAAGTTCACCATTCTGTTGAACATGTTAAGTTTTCACTTCTTTCACGGGTTGACTTTCCTCTGGAATTGCATCATCCTGCAGCTAGTGGTGTGCGACGTTGGTTTGAGGCTGCAGTTGCCGAGAAAGGCGATGATGATCAAGTGCATTTGCAAAAAAATAGTTCATGGTTTGTACCATATGTCTCATGTGTGATTAAAAGAGAAATAAAAAGTTGCTTGTGAACTGAATGCAATTTATTTGTTGTTTTGGTACCCATGCCCTACACTTAAGTGCAATTTTAGAAGTATTGTGTATAATTTCATCTTTTGATATGATTCCTTGTATCATTGGTGTTTGTTCTGCGCAGATACGAGAAGACTTGCCGACCTGGACTCACGGCGACGAGGCAAGGTCGTCGGAGGCATACGACACGACTTCGCAGCTAATTACGTTACGTTACTCGCTCTGCGACAGGGTTCACTGAAATAAGCCTGTGTTGATGACAGTTTTCTGAAGTCTGCGTCAATTCTCCGCACTTTCTTGGTATTCACACTGCTCCACTCCCTGCGTTCTCGCTGGCCGCGAGTGAAGCCCATGGGTTATTGTTAATATGGGAGTTCCACTACCTGCTGATGTCGTAATAACAATCCTGCAATAAGATGATTTACAAGTCTTGCTCGTATGTTCCTTGCTGAAGATCAGTTTGCTTACCGTCCTAAAGTTCTGTGGCTTGTTTTGAAAAGCTGTCAGTTGCGTTTCGGGATGTTTGTTTTTAGAGTCAGAAGTTATTGAATCTGATTGCTTACGATCGCTGGTTGTTCGGGGAAGTGGCCATAGGTTCTTACGAGGGAAACTCTATCTGCGAGTTACTTAAAATTTGCCCACAACAATGTCTGCGAAAATGAAGAAGACCAAGAGGAAGAGGCGCATGACAGGCTTGTTGGCCTGCTTGGGCGGTTGTGGAGGAAAAGTTCCTCGAGATGACATCGAAGAAATCACCATGTTGGACTACCGCCATTTCTCCCTGACTCAGGTACAGTCGTCTTAGTTGTGGGAAATTTTCTTCCTTCGTATTGCTTGCTGAATTTTATGACAGCAACAAGAAACCTAGCTTCGAGGCATATCATAATGTTGCTGGATTTCAAGTTTCTAATGCTTTCGACCGAAAGATAATTAGGTTTTTAATTAACGGAACGGTGACTTTAATTAGCGTTGTCCTAACACGTGAAGGTCGATGGTCTATTTTGCTAGTAATATAAAGTTTTCACATGTTATAAACATAGAGTTTTATCCCAAGAAAGATATTCTTCATGCATTTTTGTCATCTACTTGTTCGCTGTCCGATGAGATGCTGCATTGTGGCGTCATCTAGACGTAAAGATTCTTGGTAATGTTTAGAAGATTAGTACTAGATTAACGTCGATCTCCATACCTTTGCTTTTTTAGTTTGACTCGAAATTTTCTTACCGTAGCTGATTGGTGATACTCAAGTGTTCGTTCGTGTACGCTCGAGTATCGCCAATTTCTCATATGTGATAGACATTTGGTTCTTCGTAGTGTCCGTGTTGGGTGATTTTTTAAAAGTAATTTCAGTGCTAGATGACGTGAAAGAAATATTGTTGGTAGCCATTGCACATCAATGAAAGTGTATTAATAGTTACCTTAATCTTAATTGTACTTCTTGTATTTCACAGTGTGAGAGATTTTGACATTGAAAACGTTTACGGAAAGTTTAAAATCGCGAACATGTTTATGGAAATATCTGAGAACATGAAAACGTTCTCATTATAAATGGAGTAAGTCGATTAAAGCTGTAAATGTATTGCTAACTGATTCTCATTTCAGCTCACTTTTGCAAAATTCACGCTGGGAATAATAGTTCTTGTTTCGATATTTCTCAAAATTTTTATGATCATTACATGAAATCATAATTTTGCAGATTCCATCGGATGTTTTCGAATGCGAGTTCACGCTGGAGACGCTCTACCTCGACAGCAACCAGGTGATATGCGCATCTGGCACCTGACTGGCCAGCTCTTAGGCGGGTCATTTGAGAACCTCTTGGGCTTCTTTTTTCATTATTAAATTCTTGTAACCTCAGTATTACCTAAAATTTTTAATTTCTGTTGGCTGGAACACGTCATGTATTGGGCAATGTGTTGTCTGAGAGCTTAGCCTCCCATGCCCAGCGGCTTGAATACGCCGACTCACTAGATGTGCATTAAATGCTCGCTGAGTCAGGCGTAGCGCTCCTAGTGACGGAGTCCGACCGTAGCATTCCATACCTTCGAACGAACACGGGCGTCGTGTTCTGACTCTCGTCTCCTGGGAAACATTTGCGGCCCCATAGAGCAGGAATCGTAGAGATACTCGTGCGAGCGTCAAGTTTACTCTTATTCTTGCTGTATAGAGGCTCTATAGACTACACATTCTCGAGTTTTTATGTTTCTAAATTTGCCCTGTCGAAGTTAACTGGAACTAGTTTTTTTTGTGTACCTGCTATGACCCAAATACTTGAAAATTTTTTGTTTCTAGTTTTCCCTCGATTTCAGTTAGAAATAGATTCGAGAAAATTTATGTGAGAAATAATTTTTTGTATTGTCGACGCATATTTACTGACATTGTTTTGAAATGAGAGTACCGGCGCTTGTGCGTGATGATTGATGATTGTAAATGCGTTTCTTTGTTGTGCGTGATTGGTGTCTGACGGCACGGGACTTGGAGGCAATCCCAGAACGGGCCACTTGGCTCGTTTCTGTTGCTATTCTTAATTCTGTATTCTTTTTAATGCGTCACTATTCGGGGCTACGTGTTCATATCGGTTTGACTGAGTTACTACTCTTATTCATGTGAAAAGTGTTACAGGTAAGGAGTGTGTCTCTTTTTTCGAATCAATCGCTGGCGTTTTAAATACAAAGAATATTTAACTTTCTTGGCTTGTCATTCTTTACGTTATGTCGTAGGAGCACTGTGTGATATCTGACTCATTCAGCACCAACGGCAAGTGGTGTCTCTTCGATGCTACTTCTGAATTATCCTTTAATCTGTCATTTGATCCCAGTAACATAATAGTCATTGCAGTCTGAATTCCATTTTATTTTGTGCTCAAGCCTTGCGCTTTTGTATACTTTTTATGAAAATTTGATTTTTGAACACAGTCTTACAGCAAACACTATATCAACCTCTTACCCAACATTCTTTACCTGAAATGCGGTAGCAGAGCTGAGCTAAAAGCAATGAGTGGTGGATCTGCTCTTTGCGCTGCAAAAAAAAGTTTTGGAGCGGTAAGAAATTAGAATATAATGCTCACGCGAATGCTTCATTCAAAAGTTTAAAAGTGCTTAAGCGTTTAGATCTCTACAAGCTCTCCATATGTAATTTCATGTATATGTAAAACACTGATTAATGATGGCGAAAATACCTTAAACAATTATTAACTGCACAAACTGGCCATCATGGTCATACGACCCGAATTAGAAGTAACTTCACACCAACTTATTATTCAAAAGCTCGGTCACAGCACAGTATCCTCTTCATTAGAACCAAGACCTGAAATTCGATCCCTGCTAAGATCCATGAAAGAAGTTCTTACAAAGTTTTCGAAAAGAATTTTAAATCATTCTAGCTTAATATTAATCACATTAGGTAATAAAGTAAAGTCTTTTTGTCGTAGCCTTCTTTTCTTTTCAAATCAATTATACAGTTATTTCTACTTCATCAGTCGTTTCAAG